>SZWC01003879.1:105595-128095 GCA_023375785.1 Penium margaritaceum | reverse complement strand
GGGGTAGCACGTCCATTGGCTCCACACGGGCAATGAGACAATGCTCCCGATACACATCGGCCAGCTCGTCCTGAATGGCGACACGCCAGATCGCCCCCCCTCTTTCTCTTGCCAGGTCACTGAAGCTGGCTCCAGGCCGTGGAGCCCCACCTGCTCCAGGTGTGCGAGGGGCAGGCCCAACCACAGCTGTGCATGTGGGAAGTGTATCCCGGGAAGGAAGGTCTGATCGTCCTCCCTCGACAGCTACCATCGCTCGGGGGGCAGGGTCCCCACGCAGAAGTCCTCCCGAGGGATGAGGCAGAGCCGAAGGAGGGTCATCGCCGCCTTTACATCCTCCGTGCGGCTGAGCTGCGGCAGATTGCGAGTCTGTTGCGAGAGCCACACCTCCGCCCACTCCTCCTGAAACTCCTGGGTGCCGACCGGGCTAGCCCAGAACCTCCACCCCCCGGGTCGTCCAGGGAAGCCCCGTGAGGGCGGGCGGGACGGCCTCTGCCAGGCGTTGCCAGAGCAGGCACTTCCCAGGCTGGACGCGGAGACCGCGAAGGGCCGTGGCCTCCACAAAGGTCGACATGCGGCCCCCCAGAAGGTGTGGGGGTCCACAGACAGTCGCGCTGTCCTGGTAGGCACCCGATGTGTCCCAATCAATCACCACCCTCCGCCGCGAGGGCCGGGGAGGCCGCCTGGAGCACGAGGGCCAGGGCGAGGTCGAAGAGCGCCGGACCCAGTGGGTCGCCCTGGCGAACGCAGCGGGCGCTCTCCAGGACAGCTGGTGCGTCGACATCGAAGAGGAGTAGCGGGGCAGGGCGGAGGGAGAACTGACGAAGGTTGGGGACCAAGGACCCCATGTTCTTTTTGCTCTTACTAACCCACTGCCCTCTGTCCTCTCCCTTACACTCTCTCTTTGCATTCTCGCCAGGGTCCACACACCCCAGTCCCTGGTTCCCTGTTGTTCTCATCCCCACCCCTCCCCCCTCAGCCCCCCTCTTTCCCCGGTCTCTCTCGCTCCACACGCACGATGTGGGTGCAGATTCAACCATGGTTTGAGGGCGAGCCGCAGTGGAGGCAGCAAGCGGACGTGCTCGTGGTCGCGTTCGGGAGCGCCCCTGGAGTGCCAAACTGGTGCGTTGGAAAACGGAGTCGGTTGCTTCTTCTTCCCCTCCCCCTCTTCCTATGGACCCCTTTCCGACAGATCGACTGAGAAGCTAGAGACGTTGCTGAACTTGCTCTCTACACCACCACCACGGCGTTTTGTACCCAACATCATGACACCTGGGCACCTTCGAAGCCTCTTCCCGCCCTTCACAGGGAAAGGGGGGCAGGGGCCCTTCCCCCGCACTGCTGCTGTCTTTTGAGCTCTCCCTTCTTGCGTTCCTTTCTCCGGTTGTTTTCCTCCTCTTCCTTTTCTCTGCCTCCTGTCCTCCACCTCTAAAATTTCTGCTGACAGGGAAAAGCATCCCTTTGCTGTCTTGTTTGTGGTGTTTGTGTGGGGTTGCGTTCCTTCCTCTCAGGATGGAGGGACAGGAGGACAGAGTGACAGAGGAACAGAGGGACAGAGTGATAGAGGAACAGAGGAACAGAGGGGCAGAGTGACAGAGGAACAGAGGAACAGAGGGGCAGAGTGATAGAGGAACAGAGGAACAGAGGGGCAGAGCGACAGAGGAACAGAGGAACAGAGGGGCAGAGTGACAGAGGAACAGAGGAACAGAGGGGCAGAGTGATAGAGGAACAGAGGGGCAGAGCGACAGAGGGACAGAGGGATAGAGGGATAGAGGGGCAGAGGGACAGAGAGACAGAGGGACAGAGGGACAGAGGGACAGAGGGACAGAGGGACAGAGGGACAGAGGGGCAGAGGGACACAGGGACAGATGGCTCTTCTCTCCTTTTGACCCTGCTGCTGCTGCTCCTGCTGCTGCTGCTGCTGCTGCTGCTGCTGCTGCTGCTGCTGCTGCTGCTGCTCCTGCTACTGCTGCTGCTGCTGCGGCTGCTTCCCTCTATAGCACCTTGTTGGGCTCATGATCAAACTTGGTCTCATGTACTCACAGTTCTCCCCACCGAAATTCCATCCGCTTTTCTTTTGGTATGTGGGTTGAGTTGGCCATGCAGGGGAGGCCTTCTGAGGAAGGTCAGGACGCTGCACACCGGTTCTCCATCATCCTCCTCAGCCTCGTGGTCGTCTTCCCGTTCCTCCTTCTCCTCCCATGCCCATCCCTCCCCCTTCCCCCCGCCGTTTGATACCCTTTTCGTGGTCGACCCAGCAAGATCGTGGTACACGCATGCGCCTCTCAACCTCCATCCCAGTAACACCCCGACTACGCCATCATCATGGCCGTCATCACCATCATCATGGCCGTCGTCACCATCGTCATGGCCATCCGCACCATCCCCTTCCTCCGCGTATTCTGCACAGCCGTCTTCGACTTCTTCTTCGGCGTGGACTTCCGCAACGTCAGAGTTGGAGGGGGGGAGTGAGGGGAGCTACTACAGGCGAGAGCTGGCAGCGGCCATCGTGGGGTACTCCAAGGTGGTCATGCTGGGCGACTCGATGGGCGCGAGCGCGAGCCTCATGTTTGCCGACCTCGCCGACCGTGTCGTCGCCTTCTGTCCCCAGGTTTGCTCCCAGAACCCCCAACCCCCGCCTCCCATCCCCGCCACCCCACCCTCGCTCGCACCACCTGAACACGGCCACCCCCGCCCACACCTGCCGCACCACCTCAAACCCTCTCTCCTGAACCCACTCCTGAAGCCCTTCGGGTAGACCTGCGAATGGCAGGCCTGCTTAGGTCCACCATGTCTTTGCTCCATTACCTCTTCCCTCCATCTGATGCAGGGAAGAGGAGGTAACATTGTACGTTTTGCTCTCCATCATACCTGCAAAAGAGGGGCAGGGAGGGAGGCAGGACAACGGCTTAGGGTTGCATGTGTGTCCGTCATACTCACCACCTGCATGCCATGAACTGCCGCACTGCGTTTGACCTGTGGCGGCTCCTGTTGACGCATGCTTGTGCTTGCTTGCTTCCTTCCTTTTGCTTCCTGCTGTCAGTTCAGCGGGGAGGGTGGTCCCCTCCCCCCCCCCACCAAAACACACTCGCACCCTCTCCTTACCGTTTTGCAGAGTGTCTAACTTGTTTTACTTCCTCTCACCACCTCTCCTTTCCGAGGGCACCAACTCTCCAGTCAACTGTTGTTGCTGTGCGAGTCAGTTGTGCTCACAGTCTCTCTCTTTCTCTCTCTCTCCCTCCCTCTGTCTTTCTTCCTCATCCATGTGTGTCCTACACAGGTGGACTTAGGTTCCGCGTCCATCAGGCCTGGCAGGTCCACGCCGTGGCTCAACAGCTTCAAGGCATCCCTCACGGCGTCGGTCCGCCATGCAGTGCAAACCCCAGCGGACATGGAGCAGCAGCAGCAGCAGCTGCTGCGGCGGCGGCAGCGGCAGGAGGCGGCGAGGGTGTGGGTGCACTGTGGCAGCTGGAGCCATGATGTGGACCAGGCGCGCACGCTGGAGGCTAACGTGCCGCAGGTATGTTCTCTGCACATGTGCAGGTGCAGGTGCAGTTGCAGGTGCAGGTGCAGGTGCAGGTGCAGGTGCAGGTTCAGGTGCAGGTGCAGGTGCAGGTGCAGGTGCAGGTGCAGGTGCAGGTGCAGGTGCAGGTTCAGGTGCAGGTGCAGGTGCAGGTGCAGGTGCAGGTGTAGGTGCAGGTGCAGGTGCAGGTGCAGGTGCAGGTGCAGGTGCAGGTGCAGGTGCAGGTGCAGGTGCAGGTGCAGGTGCAGGTGCATGTGCATGTGTGCTGCAGGTGCTGCAGGCAAGGCAGCATCCAGGACGAGGCAGCCCTTGCCAGGGCTACCTTGACTTGTTGCAATGTACTGGCCTCCCCTTGTCTGTGGCCGTTACAGCTGACCCGACTGTCACCACAGGCTGTGCTGCCAAACCCTTCCTCCCATGTTGCCCCCGCCGCTGTCGACACCACGGCTCAGGCTTGAGGCTCATGCCGGCTTGAGGTCAACGCCACCTGACATCTCGTGCTGCCTTTGTGGCCACCGCGGCCGCCTCCGCCGCCTTTGCCACTGCTGCTGTCGGTGCTGTCGACGACGATGCCGCCGCCGCTGCCAGCGCTGCTCCCATAATTGCTAGCGCACCTCACCTCCTGTCTAAGGCGCGCCCGTTTTGCACACCTCCGGTGCCGGTGCTGAACCCACTGATCCCGGCACGAATGTCGCTGCCAGCTGCAAGGGTCGCAGCCGCCACGAGCGTTGTCTTCGGTTTCGTCCTCAGCCAAGTCCCGGTTGGCAGAGGTGTCTCATCGTCGCCTCTGAAACGTGCGCGCTTGTGCGATGCATGCAGGTGAGCGTGACGGTGCACGGCGTGGACAGCCATCGCCTGGCCAAGGATCTCGACGGCAACGGCAAGCTCTCGTCCATTGTGGCGGATGCCATCGCCAGCTGACGCGTCGACGACTCGGTTCGGCTGCCGTCCTCGAGTTGGTCCGTTGTGTGTGGCCACTTCTGAAGTTCCTTAGCCCCACGTGCAGATGGCACGTGTGCGATCGAGTGCAACGGATTGATGTCGGAAGAAGAGCGATGGCCGCTTGCAGACGAAGGTGGAAGTCTCCACTGGCTGGCGAGAGCTAGCTCCGCCGTCGTTGTGGAATCGTGCCATCAAGAGGTGTGGTAAGCTCGACTGAGCCCGAAGCAAGCCTGCGCAAGGCTTGCTTGTGCCCTGCTCGGGCGTGCTCATCCAATTCTTTCGGGTTTGTGTTTTGTTTGTCCACCATGCTTTGACCTCCATGACACATCCATACCCAAAGAGGTGTTTGCCCTGGCTCATTCGAGAGGAAACTCCTTCGCACAAGTGCCATGGCACATGAAAACCGGCGCAAATGGTCATTGTTGTAGCACCCTAGGCACTCAGCAGCATTACCGTTAGCAGCAACAACAACACCAGAGAGGGCACAAGCAACGTCGTGTAGTCAGAGAAATAGCATAGAGTGCTAGCAGCATGTAGATCAGCAATAAAAGCAATGGAAAGGGAATTGTAGCAGAGCCATGCACAACGTATGGTGGTCTCTGCTGCATTCCTCCGCATCGCTTCGAATCTTCTAGTCAGACTGCATTGTCTGAGGCACTTATTCCAGATAGATTTTGGGATGTTGGCCTTCGGTAGGCTCTCTCATTTGTCCGGGGAGGGGAAGGCTAGGGGTTGACGTGGGAGGAGGGGAGAATGCCAAGCATTGAATATGTGCAATGGTGATTTGTAAGGAGGGGGTGAGATGTCAATGCCACTGGGGGAGTCGAAGTATGGGAAGTGCTTCAAGAGGAGATGCAACCATTTAAGTCAATGATTGTGTGAGGATGTGAGCCACGACCTCTACCTGTACCC
Organism: Penium margaritaceum; assembly: GCA_023375785.1. Taxonomy (NCBI): domain Eukaryota; kingdom Viridiplantae; phylum Streptophyta; class Zygnematophyceae; order Desmidiales; family Peniaceae; genus Penium; species Penium margaritaceum. Next base: position 122,721 of record SZWC01003879.1, on the reverse strand, counting down.
CTTTTGATGCGACAGGGATGACGGGGTCTGGTGAGCTCGTCGCCAATCTCCAACACACAAGCCCAGTGTAGGGCTAATTGTACTCTATCCCTTGTTCCTTAACTTGTGCATTGCGTACTTCCCCAATTCTTCGCGTTGCAACTCTTCCACTCACCACCATGGCTCGTGTTTCGTCTCGCAACGGCCTCTATGCCCTGAAATGATTCTTTCACGGTACAATTGCACAAGGGGGCCACTTGAACAGCAAACCACCGGAATAGGTATGAGACGCGGAAGAGAGCTGCAATGTGGCGCAACACAGGCAGCAGCAAGCACAAGCAACAGAACCATCTGCAACATTGAGAATATGCGAAGCAGCTCTAATACGGATGGTTGCAGTTGATCTTTAGGATCCGTTGGCTTTTCGTGGCCATCGAGTGCTGCCGCAGCTACCATATGGACGGCAGCAGGAGCAACACCCATGGAGGCAGCCGCGGCTGAGAAGCAAGAAGAACGGGGCCCAACTCTGAAGTGAAGCATGCGGCAGCTGCTGCTACGCTGAACAGCAGTAGCAACGTGCAAGCAGCATGCAATCAGTGTGCGCAAGCAACATTCACTAGAGAGCATGCAAGCATTGTGTGCAGGAGGTGCAAGTAACTTGCAAGCACCCGACATCGAGAAGCAGCAACAGCAGCATCGCTGAGTAGCGGCAGCAGTGTACAAGAATTGTTTAAGTAACGTATTCAAGGCAATGTGCAAGCAGCATGTGCATGTGGTGGAAGCAGCCTGTAAGCAGCTAATAGCAGCAAGCACTAGCAGTAGCATTGCCAAGACGCAGCAGAAATGTGCATACAACATAGAAGAAGTTTGTACCATCAACGTGTGCAAGGCAACATGAATGCAGCATGTGTAGCAGGTACAAGCAGCTCGCAAGCAACTAGCAGCAGCAAGCAATACTGCGCAGTAGAAGCAACGGCCTTGTAAAAGCAACGTCTTGTAACCGTGATATCGTGCATGCAGCTTGCAAGATACTTTCCAAAGGTGAGCAGCGTGGAGCATGTTCATTTAGCCAACGTTACATGGTTAGCGGGACAAACTACGTCAGCACGAGGCAACAGCAGTGTATTGCGAGTATCGAGGCAGCATGGCAGATTTGCAAAGCTGTCAAGCTGTGCGGAAGTAGCACAGCTGCACTGTTCGTTGCCGCCGATGATTGTTTCGTTGTCTTCTGGCTGCCGAGAAGTGGAACTATGTGCGGCTCGAACGTCTTCGTGGTTAACAAAAACAATCCGGTTTTTTTGGACCGTCAACTCGTGTATGTCAGGGGCTGTGCAACCTTTTTTTACTTTTCATTAGAGGCTGGACAGCTGGCTGCTGATGTGGAATGTTTCCATACTGGCACAACAGAACGCATCGAAGAGTTGGCGTTGCGGCAGTGAAGAATTCAGGTTTGAATTCCAAATGAAAAACTCATGGACGTCGTCTGCGAAGACAGCGAAGATTTGTCCTCATGTTGCAAAAGCATTCCCTTCGAAGATGTGGACGGAGGAAAGGGTGCAATTCTCCCGTCGTTGCTCGAATCGCATAGCAACTCGTATGAATTTGAAATGGAAGTTTTCAAATGGTCATGAAAGCGACTGCCACTACGCAGCAGTCAGCCCTTGTTGGTTCTCAGAGGTTCTTAGCCACGTGGTCAAAGTTGCATGGAAACTCTTTCTCTAGGCCTTGACAGCAACAACGGGAAGAGGGAGCGTTTTGCACCTTTTTGTCCACATGTGAACTCTGTTGTAAGCCCGCCAGCAGCAAGCTGGCGTTTTTCCATTCCTCCATACGGACTTGTCTTTCACTACATGATCTAGTACGTTCATGCACTTCCGTGTCTGTGTCGCGTGAAGTCACCGAGCCGCACATAGTCTCACGCTCTGCGGTCCTGGAGTCCTATCTAGGGTATAGCACACGGCAGCTGCTCCTCCACTTGCCCATGGAAGCGCAGGGTGTAGCGGCTACTGCTGTCATGTACAAGGGGTTCACCATAGCATTCTTCTTCTCACAGACCCTTCTCACCACAGTCACGACCTGCTCCATTCAGATTCGAGTTACAGGCCATGCCATTGCAAAAAACGGATAGTAGCAAACTCACTCCTCGTCACCACTGGTGTAGTTGCACCTGCCACTCCTGCCATCTAAGGCCCACCACATCTCCATGGCTCTGATGTAGGAGCTAGGACATTCTCACGCAGCGGGTCGAGTGTTGTTACCACCATTTCCCCTCTCCTCTGTGTTGCTCACCTCTCTATCAACTCTTGGCCTCCCACTGCAGAGTCTCACGTCGGGTCCATTCTATCACAACAGCCATGACAGCTGCCCTCTTGGCAAGCTCTTCCCAATGCTGCTCAGCCTGCCACTCCAGTATCCACTGCAGCAATCCAGTTTTCGACTCTCTGCTGCTCATAGCTGTCTCCCTTCCTTTGTCAGAGCACCTGCTTTTGTTTCGTCTCCAGGTACCCCATCACCCCAGCGTCTCCCATTGTCCTCGTGGTCAGAGCAGCCGCATTAGCCACTCTTCGCTAGAAATCACTCTGGGATCCCTATGTCAGAGGCCTCCGTTTATGCTGGCTGCAGTCATCACATCTCCTCTCCTGGCCTCTACCATCACACTTGCAGAATTCTACGGATGCTCCCCGCTCAGGACTGTTCTTCTCTGTCAGATACGCTTGCTGTCTTGCCTCCCTCTGGAGACGCCTATGAATACGACCTTGACTAGACGTGGACTGCAGCAAGAGAGCGTGCTCGAGAATTCTTTGGCTTGGAAATCGACTGTTGGGATTCACCGTCGCATGGCAATACCGACGAGCCATGTTGGGTACGCATGCTCTTCGCCGACGACTGGTGCAAGGACGTCCGCTGCCAAGAAGAGGTGAGAGAGCTCAAGATCAATCGTCAAGTGCATATTGCTGACAATTTGCAAGGTTCACCTCCGGAAATGCGGCCACCCGCATCCCAGACAACTCAGGCCGCCCCAGATATTACAGCAGCCGCCGCACCATCTCCCATTGCTGACCTTCAAGAGAAGCCTGGTCATGTAGCAGACCTGCCCTCTCACTCCAGCTCGGTCAGTCTTGCCTGCGCCATTCTTGACGCGGCTGCCGGTGTAGCTGCCACGTTTGCAGCCACCGCGAGAGCCACCTGAGCTCCCACAAGCACGACTGTTGGTCCTGCCATAACCATCTACAAAGAAACGGCAGCATAATTTTCTCTTCTCGCTGTAGCTGTAGCATGCATTTATGCCTAGGTGATATCAGCCTCTTCTGCTATCGCCACTGCAGCTGCCACCGCAGCCGACGCAACCTCCAGCGCTGTTAGCTCCATCTTCGCCTCCACTCCCACCGCAGTTTCAACTTCTGCAGGCCAAACTCATGCATTGACACAATGTGCTGCCACTGGTGTTCTCATGGCATCAGCATCAGTGAAGGTGGCTGGTATCATAGTGACGGGTCTTCTCTACCTCTTGGTTGCCGTGGAGGCGTGGATTGTCGTGCTGTCCTCATCTGCCGCAGCGGTGGTGCTTCCAATCTTTGCCTTGATTCCACGTCACTAGGGTGGCAAGCACATATGTGTGTGCCTTCTCCTTCTTCTCATTTTCACATACTCCACTCACCATGCCTGCACCAAAGGAAGATATTGAAGCACTGCAAGCCGTCCTTAGCGAGGCCTAGGCAACCCATTGCCAAGCTGAAGAGGCATTGTAAAGGGATATTGATACAGAAACAGAATTCTCCACTACGGTGGCCAACATTGTCATAGAGCATCTTCGCTTTCAGGGGTCACCCACCACATGACATCTTGCCGCTTGCCTTTTGTCTCTATTGGCCCTGTTGGCTACGTTTGCTTTGTTTGCAGAAGCTTTGGTCCAAATCTGCATGTCCAAGGCGTGGGCGTCCTTCGTTTTGTTAGTCCTGGTGGGGACCTCTTCTTGCCTAATGTGCCATATGTGCCAGACTTCGAGGCCAGCCTGTTGTCTATGACTACACTTGATGAGAAGGGCATGAACTTTGTGTCAAGCTACAATGTCGGTACTGTCTCCATTTGCTCTTCTAGTCGGATTGTGCTCTGTGGGCTTCACTATGACCACTTGTTTTGTCTCCCTTTTTCCTGTCCCTCGTCTTTGGCTACGTCTGCTCTTCACAGTACCCCGTCGTTGTCCCTGGACCACGTGAGTCTTGTGCGCCGTCATCTGTGTCACATTTACACCACCACCATTGCCCGCCTGCTGGGCACAGAGCCTGTTGTTGGCCTTGATCCTGACAGTTTCCATCAGCCCTATTCAGCTGACTGTCTTTTGTGTGCTCGTAACAAGATGCATCACTCACCTTTTAGCGTCATTGAGTCCATCACCACACATCCTCTTAACCTGGCGCATGCCGATGTCATCTGCCCACTACCACACAATTTTCCTGGTGGGATGGGCTGTCATGTTATGTGTCTAACTGATGAATTCTCCCATTACCGTTGGGTTTTTGCTCTTTGTCACAAGAGCGATATCACTAACGTTATTCATTCGTGGCTCCCTCAGGCAGAGAACCATTGCCATTGCCAATTGTGCATGTTTCACTGTGACCGCGGTGTGGAATTCCTCATAACCAACTCGCGTTTCCTTGAGTCTCGAGGTGTGCGCATGGATCCCTCTAATCCTTACATGCCTCGATAAAATGGGGTGTCCAAGTGCTAAAGCATCATTTTGTGTGAGAGCTAGTACTGATGGTCAGTATTGATACAGGGCAGCAACACGCCAATCTTCTCACAAAGGGCTTTGTAACAACGAGTTAAAGTTTGATATGGGTATTATAGCGATCCTTGTATAAGATTCTACTCTCGAGTTGTTTATGCATCACTCTACTTGCTTCCTCTCTCTATCCATGTGCTATGTGTGTGGCTCTCTCTTGCTCTGACCATCGTTTGACATTTGTCGCCGTTTTCTTGTGACCCTCGTTCAATTATGATCGCTGGCATCTGCGGGTCATTGGGAAGTATTGTGTTAGACACGGTGGCCTCCGCATTTGTCACCAATCTGTACGAGGTCCTATTGTACTAAAAGGACAGAGCAGCTTGGGAACGTGTGAGTGACAAGGCAATGATGCTCCACGGATGTGTCACAAAGTGAGTAGAACGCACAGCACCGCGAATGACAACCAACAGAGGTGGTATGAGTTAAGCGATGATATCAAGAGCGAGCGGGCAGCAGACTCTCAATCACTCGAGACCCTCGAGGTGCGAGGATGTGAACCAATGTGCAAATAATCAGACAATCTATGAGGTGAGTTGCCGGACAAAAAAAATCGGGTAGCATTTAGGTTAGGGGAAGCACCCGCCACCATCGCACAGAAAAAACGTAAGGAACCCAGAAACCCAAAAAGAAATTCATGTTTTTGCCACACATTGTGCGGCATCGATGCATGACATGATTTCTGTCATTCACTGTGGATCCACCGGATGCACCATTGCACTTTTTTCCATGTCAGGTCCGTGACACATGCTACGATCCAGCTGATATTGTGTACTTAGTGTGACCTCTGGGCTCATGTCCTTTGCCGTGCAGACTCCTGATGAGACGGAGGTTGCGGGAGACTTGGGGAGCAGACGCGAGTCCGCCGAGTAGCCACCGGGTACACTCCAGCCATCTTCACGCGTGCTGGCTTCCCTTCTGGAGTGCTCATACCTTGTCTCAAAACAATCGTCTTTGATAGCTTTGCATGTTTGAGCTACGGTGGCTTGGTGACGTAGTTTTGTCTTACCTGTGAACCAGTGGTAGATTTGGCTGACATAGTTTTGGTCTGAACGTCAGTTTTGGACTTGTGAGACTCGAGCGGGGTTATCCCCCTTGCAATTCGAGTGGGCACCGGCGAGCCCCATGTCGCCCGCCGACAGGTGGGCTTGGATAGCCAGCTCCACCAGCCACCTCTCACTCTCCCTCTTTTGTCTCTCTCATTTTCCATGCTTGTCCGTTTTGACCGCCGTCAGTCCCATTTCAAACACAGAGTCGAGCTTCACATGGCAATGTGAGGGAAGAGGGGTAGGGCTTAACTGTTTTGGTATTAGAGCAAGACGAGCCAGCCCTCGTCGTGTCACGCATGAGAAGTGCGAGGTCCTGGGAGGGCTCGTCGAGGAGTAGCCGCGGCAATCTGCCGTTGCGCGGACCAGTAGCTGCAGTAGCAGTCGCACGAAGCTGCAGCCGCAGCGGCGGCGACGGCAGCGTCAGCGGCAGCGGCAGTGGCGCTTTGGCTCAGCCGCACTGGCCAAGCTGCAGCACCACTGCGCGAAGCAGCAGCAGTAGTGGCAGTTGCACGGAGCTACGGAGGCAGCGGCAGCGATAGCGACGTGCAGAAGCGTGCGGCAGCAGTGGCCAGCAGCAGTGCTAGCCAGCAACAGCAGTAGTGACGGCTGCTTAAGTGCGGCTCCAACAGCTGGCGGCAGCCGCATTGACTTAGCCACAGCGACGGTTGAGAAACACCGCTAGTAGCTGTGCAGAGCAACTGCTGCAGCGGCAGCGGCGTGCAGCAGCGTGCAGCAGCGTGTAGTAGCAGCAGTCAGCAGCCATAGCAGATTGCAGCGGCAGGCAGCAGCAGCACTCACTGCTATCCAGCTGCTGTTGTGAAAGCAATGGCGGCAGTGTTGCGGCAGTGGGCTGCAATAGCAGCCAGCCACAGCTGCAGGAGACACTGCATTGTAGTGACAACGACGACGGCGGAAGCAGCAATAGCAGCAGCAGCAACACCCCTCCAATCATTTTTGGTATACCTTTCCCCCTTCTGGCTGGGATCCCCTCTCTTCCTGGGTTGGATGGGGGTGGGTCAGGTATCCACAGGCTGCCTCATAGCCTATCCCAGATTTCCCACGCCCACTAGGGCGGGGGAAACGCTACCGAACGTTTCGGCAGCGTGGGGGGGGGGGGGGGGGGGGGTCCACCAGCGGCTTTTAGGCTGAAAAAGGCCTCGTTACAATTCCCATGCCCACTGGGGCGGGAGAACGCTGCCGAAATTGTTCGGCAGCGTGAGGAGATCCATCGGCATTGGCCTCTGAACTGAAAAAATCTCGTCACACGTCTCATGCCCACTAAGGTGGGGTGAACGCTGCTGAAATTTTCCGGCAGCGTTCACCACTCAACGTCAGTATCAGTAAGTGTGGTGCACACTTGTGGCACCCCACGCAGTTCCATGCCGAAGGACACACCTGTTGGAGTCGGCAGTGCCGGCTCCACTATGGATGCTGGTGTTGCCGCCTCTGGTGTAATTGGCGGCACACCGGCCACAACGCGGGACGAATCCCCGTCTAGCCCCGGCTTGTTGGCTGGCAGCCTACGCAAGTTGTGCGAGCAGCAGGCCCAACAGGCTGAACAGACGGCCAAGCAGATGGCTGACTTGTTCAAAATGTTTTGTGAAGCAGTCCAGCCACAGTAGCAGCAGCAGCAACATCAACAACAGCAGCAGTAGCAGCTTCAACAGCAGGCACAACAACAGAAGTTGCTCCGTGATGCATTGTGAAAGGGAAGAATGACAGTCGAGAGTGCCGTTGCAGCCTATGTCGATGCACCATTAGGAGCGTTCGACGCCGATCCATCCGACAACCTTCCGGAGTCAGACTCAGATGCCAGTGACGAGGAAGGCATAATACGCCTGCGCCTTGCTCATCCGAAAAAGCGGCGTCGAATCTGCTCAGGCTGCAAAGGCGCACCAATTGACGAAGCAGGCCCTAGCAGCATGCCCAGGACAACTGTAGACCCGGCTTCCTTAGAGGACCAACTGCTATGTATGAATCTGGGGTTGGAAGAAGGTCCCTGGTCTCCGCCGCCAGCACAAGCTGTCCTGACAACGTTGCCGACGACAAAGCCACCCAAGTGGTTCAAGACCAAACCTCCCGCCTACCAGCAGGAGGATAGCTACACCATGTGGGAACCACAGTCCCACAACTGGACAATCAGTGAGGGGGTGCACCCGTACTACACCCTCCAGTACCAAACTACAGACTCCCAACAGGCGGCAACCGCCGCACGCGTGGCCTATGATCTCCTGAAGGCTGTCCCGGAGGAGTACACCCTCGACTTCAAACCCTTCCTTGGTGATCCCCGCACTGAAGCTGGAGCTGACCCGCTCGAGGCATGGAAGCTGGTAACTACTCTTTTCGAAGGCGCTACCATGGCAACAACATCACAGCGGCTTCAAGACTTCAACTCCTTTCGCCAGGGTGGACATGAGGCATCAACTGACTATTGGCGGCGAGCGATGTGGATGTACAAAGCCCTGGGGAAGAACGGGTCAGGCCAACTCATGGCGTTCAACACCATTAGAATTGGTGTTGGACGCCAGTATGCCAAGACCTTCAACAACTTCAGCCAGAGCAGCCTCCAGGAGATGGCTGACAGAGGCCTCCTCTTTTCATGGGCCACAAAGCACTTCCTACACATGGCAAGAGATGGAGCATCAAATGACGCCCGTCATGGTGCGTCAGCCACAGCCGTCACAGTAGTACAGACACCATGCACCTTCCCCCTTTCCTTCCCCCGGTTGTCACTGCAGACGACGAAAACCACAACAGTAGCTGGTTCAGTTGCGGCAGTCCAAGGGAAGAAGGCAAGGAACAACAGCAGGGTTGGAAAGGTTGGAAAAGACCAGGCAGCTTCGAAGCCGACTCGAGAACGACAGTGGGAGTACTACAACTGCAGGGGAACCCGCTGCTACACGGAGTGCAAGCTCCCCAAGAACTAGACAAAGATTACGCAAGGACTACAACAGGCATTCGAGCAGCGTGAGCGTGCCTCCGTCCACGCCACAGCAGCGACTGACGTGCAGTCTTCACGAGGAGCTGATGCAGCCAAAGACAATACCAACAGCCTGACACACCTGGAGTAGCAGCTTGCGACCCAGGCCCGTGACATCGACGAGCATCGCCAGCTTCTCCAGCTCACCACTCAGGGAGGTGCGAGTGCATTAACTGAGCCGAGGGGTTCCATTGTTGGGTCTGTTGAGTCCGTGACATGGAGTCGTGATGGTGGTGGTGGGGCACATTGCACTGTTGAGTCTGTGGAGTCGTTTGTTACTCGTGTTGATTCTGGTCTGTGTGTTGTCTCCGCCACAGTATGCAAAGATCATGACAACCTGTCATGGCTTGATGATTCGCAAGCACGTGTTGCCTGTGCGACTCAGCAGTCCTGTGCTGAGTCACCTTTGTCCACCGTCTACACGGTTGGCAGCTGTTCAATCACATCGCCCGAGCGTGTGACTGATGCCACCTGGATCCTAGATTTGGGTGCCACACATCATATGATATGTCATCGCAATGATTGGTGGTCCTTGGTCCTGTTGGCTCTGTGAACTCTGTGTGTACGACTGCTGGGCATGAGGTTCCTGTTCAAGCTGAAGGTGTCATGAAATTCTATGGACCGTCTGGGCCGTTTCACATTTCAAACGTGCTATATATGCGTAGCCTAAAACTCAGCTTGTTGTCTCGATGTGACTGCACACGGATGGGTCTCAGTGTGGCATTCATAAGTGAGGATGCCACTGTCTCCGTTTGCACCACTGCTGAAGTGGTGCTCCGTGGCAAGGCAGTAGGGGACTTGTACCATGTCTCCAGCTGCCCCACGTCGACCACCATCTCCCACTGCACAAGTGCTCGTGACAGGCACATTGTCACCTGAGCATCACGGTCTACTACATAGACGCCTGTGCCACGTCCACTTGGATGTTGTAGGTCGTCTGATTCGCACCCAACCTACGCTCGGTCTTGACGCAGCGTCTTTTGAGGCGCTGCCCAAAACCGATTGCCTGAAATACGCGCAATGAAAGATGCACCTTATACATACCCTTAGTCCGACTCACTGGCTCTCAAGCCCCTCGAGCTGGTTCACACTGATCTCCTCGGACCCCTCCCCGTGAAGTTACAGGATGACAGAGGGCGTTACGTCCTCACGATCACGGATGACTTCACCCGCATGCAGTGGGTCTTCAATCTGCGCATGAAAAGCGATGTTGCACTTGTTGTGCGTACGTGGCTTATCATGGCCTAACATCTCCGGCCATACCCTCCTAAAATTTCGTTCTGATCAGGGTGGTGAATACATGGGGGATCTTGACCGATGCTTTGCCGAAGTGGGAGTGTTTCACAACCTCTCCGCCCCAGCCACGCCACAGCAAAACGGTGTGTCTGAGCGTTGGAACCGTACCATGGAGGATGCGGTTCGCTCCATGTGGGTAGACAGCGACATGCCCGAAGCGTTCGCTTTCGAGGGCATGGGCTACATAACATGGGTTAGGAACAGGATCCCTCGCGGCCCCCTCATGAACACACACACCCCGTACCAACTGTTGTAAGGACGTCGTGCCAACCTCTGGCTCGCACGCATGTGGGGGTCCCTTGCCTACGTCTGGTTCACACCAGAACAACAAGGGTCCAAATTCTCCCCTAGAGGTCGCGTCTACGCGTTTGTAGGCGTGGCTTCACGCTCCAAGGCCTGGCGGTTTTGGGACCCCAGTCGGCGTCGCATTGTCGAGTCTCGAGACGCTCTATTCTTCGAGCGCCTCTCCTTCAGAGATCTGCCCGCTAGGGCACCCCGCAGTCGCATTCCCCTGGGTGTGGTACGATTCCACGCGTAGGGGAGGATGGGCTGACTGATGACACTGTCCTAGCCAGCCTGGGCGCTACTAGTCCGTCCCACCCCCAAGGTGACTCGCCAGCGTCATCCACGTCGCCCGCGTTGACCGCGTCGCCTATCACCACGCTGCCAGCATCCCTTCCAATACAGGAGTCTGTGTCACCGGTCGCATCCCCGGTGCTGCCCCTGTCCCCTGCACCTACATCACCGGCAAATTCACCGGTGTCACTTGCGTCGCCCGCACCACCTATGCAGTGTACGTCACCAGTTGTGTCGCCTGCGTTGTCCTCACCCTTCGTCTTCCCAGTCAACACACCGGCATCACCTGGCACATCGCCAGTCGTGTCCGTGTGTGACGAGTGTCCACCACCTGCCCTAGTTGTACCATCACCAGAGCCACACCGGCGAGGTGAGGGTGGATGCCTCCGACCGTGTCCTGCTCACAGCGTGATGGACGTGAGGGCCTTGGGCCTCAGTGCGTAGGGGCTCACTGAAGTCCACCCGGTGTACGATACAGGCCTCGATCTCCTCACTCACAAGCGTCAACTTGCGATGGACTCCGCAGAGTCCACCGTCACCATTGGCCCTCTTTCTTGGCCCTCCAGCTTATGCTTTGGCCAGGTGCGGTGGAGATGCTGCGGCCCCAGACCCTAGTGTGGTGGGAGTGACACCAGACCCCACGACACTGCGTAAGGCTCTCGCTAGACCCAATGCAACACTCTGGCGTGCAGCATGTAAGGCTGAGCTAGCGGCTATCAAGGAACATGGGGTTTACGATCTTGTAGACCTGCCGCCAAGACAAAAGGCCGTTCAGGCCAAGTGGGTCTTGCGGAAAAAGGTGAAGCCGGACAACACATTTGACCGCTACAAAGCACGGCTAACTGTAAAGGGATTCTCTCAAGCGGAAGGGATCGACTTCACTGAGACTTTCGCACCAGTTGGACGCACGACCACGGCCTTGGGTCTGCTGTCTCGGGTGGTCCAGCACGACTGGGAACACCACCAAATGGACGTCAACAACGCGTTCCTACATGGAAAATTGGAGGAAGAGATCTACATGGTTTAGCCCCCAGGGTTCGAGGATGGCAGCGGTCGTGTGTACCAGCTGCAGAAAACGCTATACGGCCTAAAGCAGACGCCTCAATGCTGGAACAAGGAGATCACCGGCATGCTCCTATGAGCAGGCTATGTCTAGAGTGCAGCAGACCAGTCGCTTTTCTTGTCCCAGGCCACTGCGTCCTTTTCGGCCATCCTAGTCTACGTCGATGACCTTCTGATTGCCTCGCCTGACCTAAAGGCTGTCGAAACAGCCAAGGGTGTGCTACAATCGACATACAAAATGGAAGACCTGGGAGAGGTCGCACTGTTTCTGGGCATGCAGTCTGTCCATGATTGCACTCGTCGGACGCTCGTGATCTATCAGGAGCGATACGCCCTCACTCTGGGGGAGCATTTTGCCGAGTTGCTCAGGGGCGTGCGCACAGCGTCCACCCCGATCACCCGAGACGAACAGGATGCCCTGAAGGTCGATGATCCAGCAAAGCTGGGAGAACTGGTCGATGTGACCCTGTACTTGCGGGTCATTGGCTCGCTCATCTACCTAGCCACGACGACACGGCCAGACATCGCCTTCACGATTAACCTGCTCGCACAGTTCTCACAGGCGTCGCGTAGACACATCCTTGAGGTCGCAGTCCGGTGCGTGCAGTACATTGTTTCTACTTCTCAAATGGGACTCCACTACCGAGGGCAGGCCTCAGTGGTCCTTGCCGCATACACTGACAGTGACAGGGCGTGGAGTCCAGACGGTAAGAGTCACACCGTATACATCTTCCTCATTGGGGGAAAAGCCGTCTCTTCGCGTAGTGGTAAGCAGGGTTGCATCGCTTGCAGCACTGTAGAAGCAAAGTACGAGGCTTTGGGCTCTTGCGCGACCAAGAGCGTGTGGTTGGTGCGTCTGTTGCGTGAGCTAGGTCAGTCCATGCCCCCCGTTGTGCTTCAGTGTGAAATGAGAGCGCACAGGTCATCACAGAAAACTCCGGCGTGTTCCATGCACGCACCAAGCACATTAACGTCGAGTACTAGTACGTCCGAAACCTGGTGGATCGAGGTGAGATTCAAGTCATGTGGGTTGGCACTGACTCGCAGCGTGTTGATTTTCCAGCAAAGGCCATTAGCCGTATGAAGTTTCTAGCGGCTGATCAATCTGAGGGATTGTGCCCTACCTATATTGTGGACTGAACTCTACCCTTGAGCTGCATTCTGTGTTGTTTCTCATCGTTGCTCTTGTGCTGTTGTTAGCATCAGTGCTGCTACGTGTGTGGAGCTGTTCGCCATGTGGTCATGGGGGAGTGATATTCTGTACGTAGTGTGACCTCTCGGCTCACATCCTTTGCTGTGCAGACTCCTGATGAGGCGGAGGTTGCAGGAGACTGGGGGAGCAAACGCGAGTCTGCCGAGCAGCCACCGGGTACACTCCAACCATCTTCACGCATGTTGGTTTACCTTCTGGATTGCTCATACCTTGTCTCAAAACAATCGTCTTTGATAGTTGTGCATGTTTGAGCTACGGTGGCTTGGTGACGTAGTTTTGTCTTACCTGTGAACCGGTGGTAGATTTGGCTGACATGGTTTAGGTCTGAACTTCAGTTTTGGACTTGTGAGACTCGAATGGGGTTATCCCCCTTGCAATTCGAGTGGGCACTGGCGAGCCCCATGTCGCCGGCCGACAGGTGAGCTTGGATAGCAAGCTCCACCCGCCACCTCTCACTCTCCCTCGTTCGACTCTCATTTGCCACGCTTGTCCGTTTTTACCGCCGTCGGTCCCATTTCAACCACAGAGTCGAGCTTCACATGGCAACGTGAGGGAAGTGGGGTAGGGCTGTACTGTTTCCAGCATGGAAAAGGGAAAGCTGAAGGTTGATTCTGTTGCGAAGGCTCGGCGGATGGTTGTTGTCCCGCATGGTGGGGGAATGGTTGCTTTAGTTCCGAGGGCCAGGCAGATGTTTGCTTCTTGTGCGTAAGGTGGCTGAATGCGAGTCACACTTTGCGTTTTATGGGATCTAAGCGTGTTCACCCTAACCTCATTTCGCGTTTCTTCAAGTGCTCCGAAAATTTTCTGCATGACCAGCTTTTGGGGACCAATTTGTTAATGTCCTGTGTTCTTGGCTCAGGCGCACAGTTCCAATTTCCGCACCTATGTCCCATTTGCTCCCCGTCATCTTTTGGTTCCTCAAGTGGACGAGGTAGTTCATAAAACTGCTAGATTCCCACTAGCTAATGTTTGGGCGCTTACAACAGCGCGTACAACAACTTAGGTTGTTGCTAGTTCTCAAGCAATTCGTTGTTTTTGTAGATCTCCACAGGTGTCCGGTTTGGTCGAACGGATTGCTCTCTCTCGCACATATTTTTGCCATCTCTCAACCGATTGGAGTGTCATGACGAGAATCCCATGCAAACCGATGTTAGTGTTGGTGTGTGTGGCTTCCACCTGTCACGAGCGACGGCAAGGGGAGCAGCGGTACAGGAGAGCGCAACGACATGGTCCCGGATGCAGACCCCGGAGACACCNCAGTGTTTTTGGACCAGTTTTAGGACAGACCTTGCACTGCCGCGTGCGACACCTGTCGTGTGTTGCGACAGGTATTTATGCTTTGGACTTGTCATTTGTTATATCTCTCTGTATGTGTTTACCAATGGAAGCACATTTGACACTGTGTCGTGTCGTCTAGCCAAACTCTTGCCGTTTTGCGTCCGACCGGTGTTGACGCCGCGAGCTGGCTGAGCGCTGCCGCCCAGTCAGTGGCAAGCGTGCTAGGAAGCTTCCTAGAATCTTCTGTGTTAGTAGGTCCCCATCACTAATGCCTACTTTTCTCATAGATTCCTAGATCCAAATGATGTTGGTTTGTGTGGCTTCCACCCGTCACGACCGACACTGCCAATTTACCGATATACCCACATCCTGGGTATATGGCAGAGGAGGGCGTGACGACACGACGGGCCTGCAAATTGCACCGAGACTTCTCCAGCACCTACGACAGCGCCGGCGAGACGCGGTCGATGCGTTCCGACAGCCCTGTTGGCTTGTCGGGAGCTAGGAGAGTTTTCTCGGTGGGTTGAGACTCGCGCACCCGGTGGACTGTACCGGTGCGACGAGGAGACCCGATGGCTGTAGTAGGGTTTCCGATGCTCGGAAAGCCCCGTGTGAGGTCTGGACGTTGATTCTGACATTTTCTGGCACTGCTCACATTTTCTCGGTGGTCGAGACCCGGGCACTCGGAGAGCTGTTCCGGTGCCTCGAGGAGACCACCGTTGTTGTTATTGTGGTGTACGCAGAGTGTTCTCCCTGCTGACTCGTTTGGGTTCAGCGGGGGTGACGGGGCCCGGTGCGGCTAGCTGCCGGCGCCCCTATATAAGCCCGTTAGGGGCTCATTTGTAAACTCTCCTTGTTCTTTATATTCAGCGTTCCAGACTTAGCCAAATTCTTGCTGTCTTGCATCGCACTCACACACAGAGCTCATGTTCGTTTTTGCATGGGCCTGCATGCCCTAAAAATTATTTCCAATTTGGTATCAGAGCACAGGGGGGCGTGTGAGCAGCAGAAGCAACAGTAGTGGGCGGAACGCAAAGAGAACGCGCCACGTGGCGCCACGCCGGCAGCAGCGTGAGGGAGCGCAAAACGACTGCACGTGAACGCCACAGTGGCGGTGAGCCGAGCAGAGCAGCAAGAGCGGCTGCGGCGACAACACCAATAGTAGCAGCAGCACGTGTTGGTAGCAGCAGCATGCACGAGCAGCAGCGACGCAGCAGTAGCTTGCAGCCGTGGCAGCAGCGAGCAGCAGCAGCGAGCAGAAGCAGCAGCGTGCAGGAGTAAGCAGCGATGCAGCAGTAGCAGAAGCAGCAGCCGTATCAGCAACAGCATCAGCAGCAACAGCAGCAGCGGCAGCGGCAGCAGCAGCAGCAGCAGCAGCAGCGTGCAACAGCGTGCAGAGCGAAAGGGGAAAAAAAACAGCGGAACCAGCAGCGGCGGCAGCATCAAGCAGCAGCAGCAGCTGTTGCACAGAGTAGCAGCAGCTGCAGCGGCGGAAGCAGCAGCAGCAGCAGCAACCACAGCAGCTGCACCCGCCGCTGCAGCTGCTGCTACTGGAGGGCCTCGCAGCCCTCGTGTGAGGGCCCCCGCCCCCTCGGAGGGGCCCCTCCACCCCCATCAGGGGGGCTCTCCGAGAGGGGGGCCCGTCGGTCCGTTCGCCCCCCCTCCCCTCCAGTCGAGGGGGGCCTCGGAGGGCCCCGTCGGCCCCGTCGGCNGCTTACAACAGCGCGTACAACAACTTAGGTTGTTGCTAGTTCTCAAGCAATTCGTTGTTTTTGTAGATCTCCACAGGTGTCCGGTTTGGTCGAACGGATTGCTCTCTCTCGCACATATTTTTGCCATCTCTCAACCGATTGGAGTGTCATGACGAGAATCCCATGCAAACCGATGTTAGTGTTGGTGTGTGTGGCTTCCACCTGTCACGAGCGACGGCAAGGGGAGCAGCGGTACAGGAGAGCGCAACGACATGGTCCCGGATGCAGACCCCGGAGACACCGACGCGTCGGCAAGTGGTGGACCACCCACTCGGAGCTGACCGACGACTGCCCCAGCGTCGTGGACGCCGTCTCGGACCTCCTGCAGGTTTTCTACAGCCTATCCTTGATGCGGACGCAGCTGGCACCGGAGGACCGACGAGTGGTGGCTCCATCCACCAGCAGCTGCCTGAGAGCTGCCACGACGCCCTGGGTACTTGCCGGGGTGCTTTGCGTTTTTCCTACAGACGCTAGAGTTTTCTCGGTGGACTGGCTCTTGAGCCTGATTTGCATGTTTTGCATTTTCTGTCCACCGATCGGTGCCGGACTTATGCGTGTGTCCCATGTGGATGATCTATAGGGTTCATCGCAACACCTCGTACAACAGGTTTTATCCCAAGCCATCGACTTTGGCCGACAGTCGTAGCGTCCGGCTTGAGATTCTGCATCTCTAGGTTCAGACGGCGTAGCGTTCTGATTTGTCTGCGCAGAGTTACGGCCAAAACAGTGTTTTTGGACCAGTTTTAGGACAGACCTTGCACTGCCGCGTGCGACACCTGTCGTGTGTTGCGACAGGTATTTATGCTTTGGACTTGTCATTTGTTATATCTCTCTGTATGTGTTTACCAATGGAAGCACATTTGACACTGTGTCGTGTCGTCTAGCCAAACTCTTGCCGTTTTGCGTCCGACCGGTGTTGACGCCGCGAGCTGGCTGAGCGCTGCCGCCCAGTCAGTGGCAAGCGTGCTAGGAAGCTTCCTAGAATCTTCTGTGTTAGTAGGTCCCCATCACTAATGCCTACTTTTCTCATAGATTCCTAGATCCAAATGATGTTGGTTTGTGTGGCTTCCACCCGTCACGACCGACACTGCCAATTTACCGATATACCCACATCCTGGGTATATGGCAGAGGAGGGCGTGACGACACGACGGGCCTGCA
>SZWC01003879.1:49706-67206 GCA_023375785.1 Penium margaritaceum | reverse complement strand
GATGATGACGATGATGACGATGATGACGATGATGACGATGATGACGATGATGACGATGATGACGATGATGACGATGATGACGATGATGACGATGATGACGATGATGACGATGATGACGATGATGACGATGATGACGATGATGACGATGATGACGATGATGACGATGATGACGATGATGACGATGATGACGATGATGACGATGATGACGATGATGACGATGATGACGATGATGACGATGATGACGATGATGACGATGATGACGATGATGACGATGATGACGATGATGACGATGATGACGATGGTGGTGGTGGTCATGGTGATGAAAAGGAGGCGCAGCGACAACGGCAGCAGTGGCGGAAATGACGCCCGACAGCACAAACAAGGAATGCAGCACTTCCAGCTTTGAAGCAGTAGAAACAGAAGCAGGTCTTGTGAGGCAGCATGACACTGATGATGATGTCAGCTGTGATGTGAGCAAATCCCTGACAACATAATGCTGCTGTGGTGCAATGACCTCTCTCCTTTTCGGATGCCATTCATTCGCCTTTCCTAACGATGTGGGAGTGAGCATTGCACGACATCCAGATCCACTCTCCAACCTGCAGTTCGTGCATCTCCAGAGACCTGTCCTAGCCCTGCTCGACTTGAAAGCCATCACTCCTTCGCGAAACATCCGTGCTCGCACCCGCATTGGCGTTTCCGGTCTAAATCGTCTACGTTCGCACTGTCAAGCAGACGTACTACCGACGCTATGGGCTTGTCCGTTCGCGTACGGCCAGTGCGTTATCCCCACCTTCCCGTAAAGTGTCCACGTTTCTACAAGCATCCCCGCCTCGAGAGGGCGAGAGAGAGAGAGAGAGAGAGTTGCCTGGAGATCCTACCTCACCCGGGTAAGAGGGAGAGACCAGCCGTTCCTCTCTCACCTTAAAGAACCGCTCCCAGAGGGGTGCTAGCGGCAGCGGACCTCGCGTGAGGAAGAGGAAAGCCAGCTTGCTGGGCCTCGTGTCCCCCAGCGTCAGAGTCGGCATCCTCGTCGCGCCCTCGCCCCCGCCACCGCTGCCGCCCACGAAGCGCTGCAGGGCCCAGGGCGATGAGCCCCTGGCCAGGCTGAGCGCGGCGAAGGCGGCGAGGAAGATGGCGAGGGAGGAGGCGGCGAGCATGAGCAGAGAGAAGCCCGCGGAGGCTGATTTGGTCCATGCGGCGAAGAGGCGGTGCAGCGGCTTGGTCTTTCCCCGCACCCTGTCTGAGTCCTCCATTCTGCTGAAGGGAGGTGAGGGAGATGAGGGAGAGGAGGGAGATAAGAGAGACAAGGGGGAGTGAGGGCGACAATGGAAATGAAGATGAGGGATCTGAGGGGTGTCGAGGGAGAAAACGGAGTAGGAGACAGGCAGGAACAGGTGCGAATCCGCAGGAGGGGAGAGATGAGGCTGGCGGGCGTAGCGGATAGTACAGTCGTGGGATAGAACAGTGTCTCTTGAGACACACCACCTGTCGTGCGACGAGCAGCGCACGTCGTCGTTCGTGGGGTACGGATCCGAACTTGTCGATAACTTCTCTCTCGTTTCTGGCGCGGCTGAGCGACTGCGGTGGGCAACGTCTGATCAGCGCAACTCATGTCAAGTGCCCGGGCTCTGGCCGCCAAGTCCTCCATCGGTTGAATGAAGAAACTGCAGAGGCGGGAACGCATAAGCGGATGGAAATTTTCCGGAACGATAGCGATTTATTGAAAAGTTTTGGCTTTAACGGTCATCGGACCAATTTGCGACAAGAGCCTGAAAAGTCCACAGTCTGTGCGGGAACTGCCACGACACCGTCTCCAACAGGTCTAGGGCGGAAACATCGCTAGCCACTGTTGCGAAAGGAACAGTAATTGCGCCAAATATGTCGCGCGTGGAGCCCATCGATGTAAATCGATGGGCATGGCCAAACAATACGGATTTCTCCGCCATTTTGGAATCACCCGTTGGTCTGCCGTCGTCGCTACCCCGCCGCCTTCAAGGGCGAGCCGTGCCACATGGCTATGGGGCACCTATGCGCACCCCTGTAAGCGACCCGCCGTACCCGTGACCAACAGGACGGGCGGGTCCTGCGAGGGCCAACGACTGTCCATTGGGCCCGCGGGAGTTTGGCGGGACGTCCGCCTCCTTGCAACCTGTCGTTCCCCTGAAGCAGTAGACAGTTTTTATTCCGGGAGCGTCCGATCAACTTTGCCCAGCCCTGTCTAGTGCAAATAAATCTAACCCACAAACTAAGAACGAAATCCACACCGTCCACGATTCCACTTTGTGACTATCCATCAACACCCTTTTCTTGAACAAGGTTACTTAGTGGCGAGTTGCAACGTAAATAGAGGCCATTTAAAAACTCAAAATAAATGTATGACACGAGAAATCATGACACTTGAGTAGTTCGCAAATAGCATTTTGTGCACTATAATGAAAAGTGCCGTTCTCCTTGCATCCCTGATGCACACGGGTCCCTTGAATTAAAGATTGAGAATTTATATAACTATATTCATGGCCCACCGTGCGTCAACCTCCGAGTTTTTATGGTTTTTGGACGAGGTCATTTTGGCCAACTACCCGGACCTCCGTTGTTCTGTTCCAAAAGTTTTTGAAAACTTCGACCACCTTCCAACAACTTCAATTGAAGTCTCAAAAATTGTATCGATTCTTCGATATTTTTTGATTGACTTCTCGACAACACAAGACNCACACGGGTCCCTTGAATTAAAGATTGAGAATTTATATAACTATATTCATGGCCCACCGTGCGTCAACCTCCGAGTTTTTATGGTTTTTGGACGAGGTCATTTTGGCCAACTACCCGGACCTCCGTTGTTCTGTTCCAAAAGTTTTTGAAAACTTCGACCACCTTCCAACAACTTCAATTGAAGTCTCAAAAATTGTATCGATTCTTCGATATTTTTTGATTGACTTCTCGACAACACAAGACTTTCATAAGGACCCGCCTCGATGTTGTCGAAAACCCCCCATGTTCTCCAAAGAGCTTTTCCTAACAGCCAATCACGGCGTGACCTCGCACACACCGCTCGGCTCGAGCGCCAAGGACCCTACATGTGCCTCGTTTGTTGGTTTGTGTGGCTTCCACCCGTCACGACCGATGCCAATGAATTACCCATATACCCAAGTTTGTGTTATGCGGTACAGGAGGCCATGACGACACAACGGGCCTCCCGGGTGTCCTGGGGATTCTCCAGCATCTACAACAGTGCCGGCAAGACGCGATTGATGCAATCCGGCAGTCTTGTTGGCTTGACGGGAGCTAGGAGAGTTTTCTCGGTGGGTTGAGACCCGCGCACCCGGTGGACTATACCGGTGCTTCGAGGAGAACCGATTATTGGATTAGGGCTTCCGATGTTTGGAAAGCCGTTTGCGATGTCTGGACGCTGATTTCGAGTGATTTTAGCACTGCCCGTACTTTCTCGATGGTTGAGACCCGGGCACTCGAAGAGCTGTACCGGTGCCTCGAGGAGACCACCTTTGTTGTTTTCGTCGTATATACATTCTTTTTCCCTGCTGACTCGTTTGGGTTCAGCAGGGGTGACGGGGCCAAGTGCGGCTAGCTGTCGGCGCCCTTACATAAGTCCGTTANGAGACCCGGGCACTCGAAGAGCTGTACCGGTGCCTCGAGGAGACCACCTTTGTTGTTTTCGTCGTGTATACATTCTTTTTCCCTGCTGACTCGTTTGGGTTCAGCAGGGGTGACGGGGCCAAGTGCGGCTAGCTGTCGGCGCCCTTACATAAGTCCGTTAGGGACTCGTTTTTTTTTCTCCTTGTTCTATCATGTAATGTGTTCCAAAATTAGCCAATTTTTTTGCCGTTTTGCACTGCACTCGCACTCAGAGCTCATGTTCGTGTTTGCATGGGACTGCATGCCCTAATCAACTTTTAACTTCATCCTCACTCTTGGCATTGTGTATGTTCCGTGAAGTGGAACCTATGTGATTAAAAGGGATGATGTGCAGGACAAAAGACGATTCCAGTGCTTGGGACAGATGGATCCTTTGTACTAAGTATTAATTGTGCGTTAGCGACAAGTGTCGAGTGTGACGAGCACATGTATACATTGCCCAGAATGAGAATGAGGCATAAGTCAGCTCATCAGCGAGAATGAGGCATAAGTCAGCGCGAGCCAAGCAACGCATGCAAGGTTGCGCGAGGAGTGGATTTGAGAAGCTCCTTCAAGAAGTCAGGGGGGGGTTCAAGAATATCGCGGCGCTCCTTTGTTAAAGTCGAGCATCGTTTAGGAGCAACCAAACGACGTCACAACGCCGACATGGTTCCCAACACTTCTATTGAGCTTTCTGGAAGGTGGTCGAAGTTGTCAACAACTTCTCGAACAGGACACCAAAGGTTGGTGTAGTTGGCCAAAATGCCCTCGGAAGAACAATTTACAAATTCCGAAGTTACCGCGTAGTGGGACATTTGCAAGTGTTAGGGACTCGTGTACGCCAGGGAAGTAACACTCCCTCTCCCCCGTTTCTCCGCGACACCCCGGCATGCTAGCAGACGTACGATAGTGACGGGAAAAGTAGCCGCTGATCCCATGATCGACGTCCAGAAGGTTGTCGTAAGGATTCCATTTGTTGTCAGTGGCATCGTAGTCGTGATACTCGACCAGATACTCAGTCGCTTCTCCACAACACCAATGCCCGAGGATATCTTCAATCATGTACTCTGTATCCCCGTCCACTTGTATAGGAGGTGGAGGTGCGACATCTCTACTATGGAACTACAAACTGGGTTCTCGATAGTGCTTGAGATTTGTGATGTGGAAGACAGGGTGGATCGCCATGCTGTCGGGGAGGCAAAGGCGAGCGACAACTAGGTTTTGCATTCATTCGATCACAAACAATCCCAATGAGCGGGGTTTGAGTTATGTGAAAACCTGTCCTCATAGTTTGATATCCGTAGAGCTGAGGAGGACGCAACCGCCGGCGTTGAACATGTCATCGCTTTGATGTCGGTCGGCTGCCCGCTTCACGTCGATCTGTGTCGTTGCAAGGGCCTCTCGTGTTTCCTCCCATGTGCTTGAAAAACCCCGGCGATGGATGTCAACCGTGATAATGTTATAATGTCCGACTCTGCAATCCAGTCAGTGTGGCGGCAAGTTGTGTCGTAGACCACCTCAAAAGCTATTCTACAAGTGGCAGTTTGGCAGTTTTTTCTACACAAACGGTACCACATGGCTAGCATCAAATTCAAGGAGGTTGTTCACGCTTCTGGTTCGTTTGCTCGCTTTGCTCGTCGGTTTGAGGATGGAATGCCATAGACAGGTGGATCTGGCTGCCGTAGCACGTCATGAGTTTGCGCAAAAAATGACTGATGAAACGGTCGTCTCTGTTGCTGGTGATGGTACATGGCACACTGTGCAGTCGCACCATCGGGTTTGGAAACAGCCACACTGTTCCTTCTACAGCGATGGTAGTCACCATCAAGATGAAGCGTGACAATTGAAGAACACCTGTCCACCACGACGAGGATGTCGTCATGCCCCTCGGGAGTTGCGGGTAGTCCCATCACGAAGTCCATGCAGATGCCGGCCCACAGTTCTCTCGGAATGGGTAGGGATTGAAGTACACCCAGTGGAAACGTATTACAAGATTTTTGCCTCTAACATGTGTTGCATGATTCGTAGAAGGCCGCCACGTTGGTCTCCATCTTGTCCCACCAGTAGTATTTTGCCAGGTTTTTTAAGGCCCTGTCCTCGCCAAAGTGTCTACTTGGACCAGTGTCTTGGCACTCCTCCAATAGCACCCGTCATGGTTTGTCCCTCGGAGGCACAATGACATGGCAAATAACGCCGTCGCTTGTAGGGGTCATCGAACCAAAACTTAGTTTTACTGTACCCGCCAAACTCAATGTAGCCCTCTACAAACGGCCTCGTGAGGTACAAGTCTCATTTGACAAGCAACGCGCCGATCTCAACCACTAAACATAGCCGTCAACTTAGGGCATCCACATTATTCATTTTTCCAGGCCGGTACTCGATGTCGTAGTCGAAGTTGGACTCGAGGAACTCCATCCATCGAGTTTGTCGATGGAATAGATTTGTCTGGGTATTAAGATATTCCAGGGCGTGATGGTCGGTGCGAGCAATGCATCGTCAGCATTCCAATTAGCATCGCCATGTCTTTAACGCATGCACGACTGTTTGCATCTCATTTTCGTACACCGCGTAGTTCAGCTCTGGCCCGTGTATTTTTCTTAACACACACGCTGTCAGTTGATCTCCACCACCATTGCCGTGGAGGATAGCGGTACCGATTGCTTGATCGGACGCATCAGTAGCCATGATGTAGTCCACCATTGGATGTGCAAGTCGTAAGGCTCTCGTCGAGGTCAGAGTGTTTCTTGAAAAGTTGAACGCTTCTTATTCATTGACCTCCAATCCCACTCATTCGTTTTCCGGGTGAGATTGGAGAGAGGCACTGACTCACGGGCATAGTCCTTTGCGAATCGATGACAGTAGCTGCATAAGCCCAAAAACACCTAGACGTCCCAAACATTTGTGGGTATCGGCCAATCAGCGACCGCCTCCACCTTCTCTTGAATCCATGCTGACATGTCTACCACCGAGGATGTGGCCCAAAAACTCGATCGAACGGCAACCAACGTTACACTTTAAGGTGTTTCAAAGACTTGTCTCTTTGTAAAACCTTGAAAACCTTCTAGCGGTGTTCATTTTGCTCCTCTGTGTTGTAGCTGTACACCGAGATGTCATTGAGACACATGTCGACAAGGTCGTCAAGGTAAGGGCAAAAAATGTTGTTCATCGTCGCCATAAATATTGCGGGGGCGTTCATGATTCCAATCCATTGCGGAATGCCGTGTTCTCGACGTCCTTATTATATATGCGGATCAAATGATAGCAGTTGTGTAGGTCATTTTTGTTGAGAACTTGGGCTTCGAGAAGTTGGTCGAAAAGTTCATGTGCTCTTAGTAAGGGGGTAACACTTCTTCATGGTGATGTTGTTTAACGTTTGGTAGTCCACGCACATCCGCATCTCTCCTGATCTCTTCTTCGTGAAACGTTCTGGTGCTGCATAGGATGACGTGGAGGGTTGGAAAAACACCTGCCCGAGCATCTCATCTAGCTAGTCCATGTTCTATCACCTTGTGATTGCTCATCTCACAAGTCCCCTTCACCGTCGGTTTGTTGTCCAGTTTTGGGTCTACCTAATGGTCAATTTTGCGCTACAATGGTAAATCCCGGGGTAGTTCATCGGGAAACCCCCCTTTGATCTCCTTGATGAGCTTTGCAAACTCCCTTGGAACTGATGTGAACATCTCGCATGTCGATGCCATTGATGTCGCTTTGACAGGTGCGATTTCTTCCCCTCTTTCTACTTCCATGTGAACTAGCCACGCTTGGGCTCCGTGCTTCAGGTATTACATGGCTATGTCTAGAGATGTTTGAAGGCATTTGATGGCTGTCACATCTTCCTCTCTTGACTCCTGTAACCATCGCTACATCGTGGGTCGCTCGACTAAAGGCACGTGTTGTTCTCTGCCATTTATTGCTAACGTAGATTACTCCACCGCTCCGGTCATCTCGCCGATTGTACCAGTCCAAAGAAATATTGCCCAAGGACGATTGTGTGGTCACTCATTGGACAAGTCCTCCAAACCGTTATGTCGTGTAGATCTCAAATTTGCAACCAGATTGGTTCGCAAAGTCAACGGCTCTGTAGCCATCCTTTGACAGATTCTCCTCAAAGAACTCCCAGTTCTACAAACCCTACTTCCGAACCATGTCATTACTGAAGAAAGCGTGGGAAGCTCCTCTGTCTAGTAGTGCCGGTATTGATCTGTCCCTTTTACAACCCCTCGTTTGCACTTGTACCAACATCGCCGGTTGGTCGCCCTCATACCCCTTGTCGAACATTGCGATTTCAGGAACCTTCATCCATGGTGATATGAGCCGCTCGGATGGACAATCGGTCGGCGTAGGTTTTCTGACCGGACAAGAGCCTCGCCATTTTATCCTACCATTTGCCGTGTCCCAACTTCTCACTCTTTTCTCCGACTTCTCCTCCCTTTTGGCTCGTTGTTGCCACTTTCAGAAGTCACGTGAGATAGAACCCTTTTTTGCATGTCCAACAGAGCCGTTGATAGTGCTAATCGACTGCAGCAATCTCCATCAGAAATGGGATTTCCACCGACCACGACTTCCCTCCACCACGACAAGGATTGTAGCTTTGGGGTTGCCAGTCATTGGATTCCTACATCCGAGCTTTGTGGCCGGCAATGTCAACGTGGTCAACTGCTGTAATCAGTCATGGAAGGTTGTCTTGATGCTAAAAGTGGCCATTGCTCACCAAATTTCTCACTTGAGGTTGTTGATGTAGTGAAAACACAGAGTTCTGTAGGCACTTGATTCTTTGTTGATTATTGTTACTTGTCTTTGGGTTCCCTCTCTCTCTCTCTCTCTCTCTCTCCCTCTCTCTCTCCCTCTCTCTCCCCCTCTCTCTCTCTCTCTTTCTCATGCCTAAGACTTGGCGAAGCAACTTACGATGATGGATATCGAGGCGGAGAATGACGAGCTTGCTCTCACGTTCTTGAAGGATTTCCTCCAAAACTACCAACCGCTCATCATCGCTTTGGACGCGCAGTCACGCATGCTCTAACTCAAGGAGGTGACAGTCAAGCTCCTCTACAAGGAGATGTGTCACGAATCTTGTGACACCAAGGATAAGGATGTTGTATTTGTGAGCATTACCAACCTGCAGCGAGAGGACACGATGGACAGGGTGAAGTCAGCCGCACCGCAAAAGAAGGGACACCGCTCTAGCTTCTATTAACACTCTACAGTGGAAAATCCATGAACGACACGTTCAATCCCAGGTTTATTTCAGGAGATTGTCCTCGCCTCTAGTTCAAGTGGCACCAATAGATTTCTTTTAAGGATATTTTCAAGTCATGCAAACTTGGAGCTTGGCCTGAGCTTAAAAATGCTTTTTATGGTGTCCAGTTTTTCCGCTAACTGTGGAACGGGAGAACGATGTCCCTTCTCCTCCCCATGGGCCGTCGGCCCAGAAGTGGGTGGGGGGGGGGGAGAGGGAGGGACGGCTCATTGATTTCCCTTTGGACCGTCGGCCCTCGTGAAAGGGGGGGGGAGATGTCCTCCCTCTTCTCCCCTTGGGCCGTCAGCATGAGTGAAGAGGGGAAAGGACACCCTCTCTTCTCCCCCTGGGGTCGTCGCCCCCCATGAGAGGGGGGACAGAGGGAGATGAACCTCTTCCCTCCTTATGGACTGTCAGCCCATATGAGAGGGGGCGGCATCCCCTTTCCTCCCCCTTGGCGCCGTCAGTGCGAAGGACAAGGGTGCAAGGAGGAGCTCGCCCCTCTCTTCCCCCTCTTTGCCCGCAGCACCGACGAGGGGGAGGGGTGGCCTTGCCTAGTCATCCCCCTCAACTCCGTTGTTGCCGATCAGGCATTGGCTCTTTGCGGTTTTTCTCCTTGTCAAGCTCTCAGCTTGTAGGAGATCAACGATCGAAGGCGAGCTCTTGGCTTGATCCTCTGGTACAACGTTTGGTCTCCTGGCTCTCGACCATCAGGCCTCGAGCCTCTAGTCTATTGCCGATCAGGCGACGTTTGGACGAACGGTCCAAGCATTTTTTTTTATGTAAGCCGCATAGGTGGCTAACCCTGTCCGTCAATGTCAAGATCCGACGGTTATGTGTCTATGACACCTTCCTTTTCTCTCTCTGCGAACGCTATGGCTCACGTACCAATGTAACGGACGTGGTCCGTTTTGCAACTAAATGTGAAACCAAAACAAAGGCCCTTAGAATAGTCGTCCAAGGAGTGTGGGCGAATGGTTGCCTCAGCCATTTTGGTTGAGGCAAACCGTGCCTTGAATGGACAAGGACGTCATAGGACATGGACAAAACACAATAATCCCCAGCCTAATTGTTCCACCTGGCATTGCCACATTGGAACAAGACCCTAGCGCCAATCTAAAAGTGGAGGAGTGACACGATGGGTTTTCCATCGCGGCACTCCTTTCGCCTCCAACTCGACCAAGGATTGTTTTCCATGTTTGAATCGAACCAGACTCTAGCCCACTATATTTTTCCAGGATTTCGGCTCCTCAAGACGTGAGCCTCGACTACCCGAACTACCCAATGTTTATTCAACGACCATTTTTAATCTTAACAATTATCCATATGCTACACTGAGGTTCCCGTGGTGTTGTATTCACGGTCTGACGTTCGTAGGGATGCTTGGAATGTAACCATTCGTTTCTTTGTTTGATAGACATCCTATGCTCAGAGGCTCCTTGCTTCATGGTTGTATGTGAATTCACGAGCTTGTGATGTGTATCGTCCCGTATGTTACAAGATTTCCATTGTTTGATGTCAACATCGGGGATGTTATTCAAAATGTACAGGCTTACTATGGTTGTGATGACTTTGCATGAACTACTTCAAGTGAGACTTCTTTTTCGATGAATGTGAATACCATGCAACTGAATGCAGATTTTATAATTGGTGGGTTGGAAACCATGTCAATGGTTTTAGGGTTCGCATACAATGCATAGTAGTTTCTCCGACATCTATTTTCCTTACTCAAGTGTACCCGTAATTATGCGGATGGAACACCATTGTTTGGCCAACATGGTGAGTCACAAGCTCTCGCGATCGTGTATGATGCTTTGTGCAAGCGTGCGATGTGGTTGAGGAATGGTGTTGCAACCCCTCGGGATGATTTGTGAAACTTATGAGAAGCATTCAACAATGACAAGTCTTGTGCAGAATGCCCCTTTTGTTGTGGGCAAACTTGTCACAAAGTACATGGAGAAGTGAGACCATTGCTTTCCTGGCACTTGTAGTGGTTAGAGAAAGCACAAGGGTTTGGTACATCTTTGTTGTCGGAGATTGACCTTGGCAATGCATCTACATGTTTTCTATATAAGGATTGTATCATGTTGCTACCTCTATACCATACTTTAGACAATGTGATCATGCCACAATGCCACTTCGTCTTCCTGTCCATGGTCAACCTGTTTCATCTTTCCACCTTGTCGGCATTGTTGCTAGTTGTAATGTCTGTTCCCCAGCGTAGGTGTATAGTGACGTCTAGATTATCAAGTCGGGAGCCGTTTGCCACCCCATATCGTGCCACTCTACCATTTTCATGTATGTTCATATTGGGTTCATGCGCTTTTTGCATGTTTTAAAAAGGTGCACCGAGAGATGTTTCAGGCACCAGGTGTCAGGGTGATCAGCTTTTGTTTCTCATATGACGTACTTGTTGTGTTAATTGCCCGACATGTACCTGAGTTGGACGCTAGCTTTCTTTAAAAAACAACCCTCCATGACCAGTGTATGGATTTCACCTTGAAAGCGTGTTGCCGTAGTCCACCAGTTTTTTCGTATCGTAGATTATCAACAACACTACCACACTCATAGAACATGCTTTGTATGCAATCCAATGTTGTTTTTGACCCTTCCACATTTCCCACACATTGATCGGCCAATTCCCTTGCTTGTGTACATAGTTGTAATACACAATTCCTCATTGCCTACCACTAACGCCCACGCTAATCATGTGCTTTAGCCTGTTTATAGTTTCATTTTGGACCCGGTGTCTTCAACTTCCTTGGTAATCTTGGATGTTACGAGGTAGATTCCCTCGCCTCTGTTGAGCCCTTTGCATTCTCGATAACAACAATATGGGTATGATCACAAAGTCATGGCTTGTCCACGTACAAGGTTTTTGTAGCACAAACCACTATCATCTTACTTCAAATGTGGCTGTAAATTGGTGGGTCTCACATTCTGCTTCATTGATTCCCAAGGATTTCATGGGAAGCCCACTGCTCCCTACATACTCCACTAGTTTGGGGTTACCTAAGTGTTGAAATTTGAATAATGCACGTATGCATGTATCTACGTTTTCTAGTGTGATGTTCCCTCTCCCCTTGTCTTTGAAGGAATAACAATCATGGCATGGGTGTGGAAGTTGATTGCTCATGATTTGTTCACGTGCCGTGTCTTGCTTTATTAAACTATGGTCACTGTACTGTCGTATGCTTCGATTGCGTGTATAGTAGCATTGCTTCCATTTAGCTCCAAGACGAGTAATCGTATGGCAAGCACTTAACTTACATTTTAGTGTATTCATCATTGGGTATCACCATTTTGTCCATGTATTGGCAGTAATAGGAAAAATTTCCAAAAATTATTGGATACCTCAAGGTAAGTTGCTACGTATATACATAGCATATAGGAAACATTCCTATACACTCTTTCAATCAATGCCACAGCCTCTACACACGAAGACTCTCATGAGCTAGATGATACTCAAGCTATTTGGCCTCTTTAAGGCTGTGAGATGTAGTCAATATCACCAAAAATTTCTATATTGTTGGGATCCCTGCATGTCTCGCTACTGCCTCATTTGTGGATGTAGAATTTGCATTAAACACCAAATGTGCAGTTCTCTGAGTATCTCCCTGGTGGAAATTGAAAGCCACACTTAGAGTCATACGGTATTCACTATCTCCACCGCACATTGTGCTATGTTCTTATACCCATTCATCCATCTCCATAGATGTTTTCACAAATGCAATGCTCATATATACGCTTGTGACATATCTCTTGTTATTGGTACAAAGCTCTCATGGAAAGGAAGTAAGCAAGGTTATTTTGTACATAGTCCTCACGAGGTGCAGTCAATCTTCTCAAGCATAGACACATATAAAATCACCTGGCCATGCTATTTACTACACCAAAATTGCATTGGGGGAGTGACCATACATCCACAAATTTCTACATGAAGTTGAGATATCCACGTTAGCAAAGTCATATCGAAATTCAGAACTTGTTTTTAGTTCAACGAGCATGCAAAAAAAAAATCATGTTCAAAACAGCACACTATGTTTGTTGGTTTGATATGAGGTCCTACCTGTTCCGCAACAGATTGATTAAGGCAGTTTTCTTGGCTTGAGCGAGTAGTTTTGTTGTCCATGGCTTGATCTTGGGTCACTTTCGCAAACATTGCTTAGTTTGGACAGATTTTTTGACTGCAGCAATGGTGCTTAAGAACATCTTAACAATGGAATTAGAGTGCATTTGATGGATTTATGAAAAGCTTAGGAGTCAGGGAGTACGCTCCCAAAGTTTAAGCATCAATGTAGCACTAGAGGTTTGTTGGCACTTCAGCAAAGTGACAGTGGTGACAGGAGAATTTGGAGCGAATGATTGACTTGGAGAGAAAAAATCACACACAAGACTGGTGCCTCTTATACCTGGCAATCCGTAAGTACATAGAGGCACAACTATGCACACAACAAATCTCTAACCCTCCGAGGTGCACGTGGAGAAACTGGGGCAGATGGAATTCCTTCATCATTGTTGTCATGCCCCTGGACCTGCTGGGATATCCCCCATGTGATGGTTGTTGGCCTTTATCCCCAAAAGGCGACTCGTGTGCCCTGTTCCAGTTCCCGTGTTGCTAGGTTCCGGTTCACCGTTAGGGAAATTCGCCAATTAAAAACAGAAGGGCGCAACCTGCGCTGTCCGCGCTAAAGAAGGCACCGAGCGCATGTATAGGGTCAGAAAAGTCGTGGCTCAAAATGACCCGCTTAACTTTTCTGACTCGGCACCAAGATGTGCCAAATCAACAGGCACATTGCGCTAGTTCCTTTGTCTCTGTCCACCCATAGACACCTGGCGTGTCCCATTTGTCTCGGGTTGTCGTGAAGGCACATGGTGGTGTTGGCCATCCATGTACGACCGGTTTATTCTGGTTTGTGATGCTTGCGTTGCACGTTGTGCTGGCAAGCGTGCGCCATGAAAAACAAACATTTTTTTCCCTTGCTGAGTCACCAGTTTGACCATTGGCAAGTCAGCCACCCCTCTTCTCTCACTGCCCATCTTTCTCTCTCTGCTCGCTCCTACCGCCTGCCCGCCACTCGGTCAGGACATCCGGCAAATTTTGCCACCCACTCGCCAACACTCCCACTTGGAGAACACTCGCCAGGAGAACACATGGAGCAAACAACACCAGGACCTAGGAACCAGTCCCATGCCTTGAGAGCACCACACATGCTTCACCTTTGGCAGTGGTTTGGTCAAGGAGTCTGCCACCATCTTCTGTGTAGGGCATTAATCCAAGTGGACTGCTCCCATCTTGACCTTCTCGTGCACAAAGTGAAGTAGGGCTTTGTGCGAGCATGAAATGCTAGGTTCTTGGCCAAGACAATGCATCTTTGGTTGTTGATATTAGGGAATACAAGACCAATGTTGAAGCCGAATTCACCGAGAAGGCATCTTAGCCAAATGGCCTCCTTTGTGGCATGTGTGTGGGCGATGTATTCAGCTTCAGTAGTAGAGAGGGCAACTTTCGGCTGCTTCTGCATGAGCTCATACATCCTTCTCCAAACAGGAATGTGTAACCGGATACACTCCCAAAATCCTCCAGATTTGATGCCCAATCTGCATCCGTGTAGCCCTCCAACCACCCATCCTCATTTCTCTCCCCAAGGACGACCTTCCCTAACAGCTAACCCCTCGATGTAACAGAGCAGATGCATCACAGCAGCCCAATGTTCAGCAGTAGAGCTACTCATGAACTGGATCATCGCTCCCACAGCAAAGGCAATGTTGGCACGTGTGGCCATCATCAGGTACATCAAGCTGTCTACCATGCGCCGGTAATCGATCGACAAAATTGCTGCAAAGTCAAAGACATCGCCTTTGACTGGCTTAGTTTCCACCGGCATTGGGGTAGATGCAGAGCTGCTCATCCCGAACTTGTGAAGGATTCTGTTGATGTCATGGGTCTGGTTCAACACGATGATGCGTGTGGCATGGTTGCTATCAAGCTAAATGCCAAGGAAGAACTTGGCCTCGCGGAGGTCTGTCATCTCAAACGTCACCTCCACGACCTGCTTGAACTGAGTTAGTGGCTCAAGTGCACTTGTAATGATGATGAGGTCATCAACATACACAAGAAGGATGAGCAAGCTCTCCTTCGTGTCTCGCACATAGACACTATGGTTAGTCTTACTCCACACGAAGCCGTTACCTCTCAAGTGCTCCTCCAACTTTTCATTCCATACACGAGGAGGCTGCTTGAGAGCGTACAATGAATCCACAATATGACACACAGGATGCTCTCTCCTTCTTACACAAACACCTCATATCATGTCATCAACACCTCCTCCTTCAAATCCCCATTCAATAATACACTCTTCACATCCATATGGTGGGTTTCCCAGTCCTGTGCCCTGACATGGGAGAGAATGGTGCAAATGGAGCTAAACCTTGCAACAAGCGCAAAGGTCTAATTGTATTCAATACCTTCCACCTGCGTGAAGCCTCTTGCATGGAGCCGTGCCTAGAAGCAATCAATGGTGCCATCTGGGTTATACTTGATGTGGAAGAACCACTTGCAATCCACCATCCGATGGCCTGCTGGCTGAGGCACAAGCTCCCACGTATGGTTCTTTGCGAGTGAGTCCATCTCCTCTTGCATTGCCACATGCCAATCTACTGCATGCTTACCATCTAGGACTTTAGAAATTGTTTTTGGCTCCTGCACGGTTACCACAAGAGTACAGTCTGTTACGATGTGGTTGAAGCGAGTTGGCGGCCTCACTACACGGCTGCTCTGCGTGGAAGTACGGCTCGGCACCTCGGCTGCAATGTTGGTGTCACTATTTGTTGCTTCCTTCTATGTCTTGTCGATAGTGTTTGCCATTGTTGCTGGGATTGGTGTCAAATCTGTTGTTGCAGGAGAGCTCGTGATCTCGGATAGGTGCGGCACTTTTTTGCTTGCCCCTTCCTCTTGCTCCCTCGTGGTCTCACACTCTTGCTCAATAGCCATGACACACGGGAGGAGTGATGGGAAGACTTCAACAACTTCATCATCACAACATACCAGTCGAACTCAACCCTCCTCCTCAAACACCACATCCTACCTGATCACAATCTTCTTGTTGCCTGGGTCAAACAGCCGGTATCACATGCTCTCCATGTCGTACCCCACAAACATGCATGGGTGGGTTTTGGAATCAAGCTTCTTACGCTTTTGGTCGTGGACATCCACGAAGACCTTGCACCCAATCACCACCCATAGATTGGCCACCGACGGCTTGCGGCCCGACCACACCTCGGCCAGTGTGACGCCGATGAGTGACTTCATTGAGGAGATTCTCTTGAGGAGGGTGGCTATCATCACCGCTTCCCCCTACATCTCAAACTGCACACTCTGCCCGTGGATCATGCTCCGGGCGGCCTCCATGAGGGTACGATTGCACCTCTCATAAATGCCATTTTATTGTGGGGAGTACGTAGCTTTCCTCTCAGCTTTGAGATCCACTTTCTTCAGCACACATTCAAAATTATTGCTGATGTACTCTTTGCCACAATCATGAGTTATGGTTAATCACCCCACTTTGATACACTCCACTGCCTATGTATACTACTCCTCTATTATCTTCACTTCCTAGAAGTTCACTAATCTGTATGGACTTGTTACATCACTTGCTTCTTATTGAACAGGTGCCATTTTATACTAAGAAAAAGTGTTTAACAATTATTGTCTAAGTTCTAATGCTTATCTAATGATTTAAGAATATATTCAACAGATTGTAAGGTAACCTATTCATGTCCTTGAAAGTGTTACTGGGTACATGTATCATACGTAACATGTGACCAAAACATTCATCGAACTACAGTTCACTATTCGTATGAAAACGTGTCATTCGGCTCTTTACTTGAAATTCACGAGGGCCGTGAGCGTCATTCGCTCGACATCGATTGTGGTCCCTCCCCCCCAAAACACATCGAGTGTATTGGGGGAGTGTATCGAGGGGTACATCGTTTGTACGCTAAAAAACGTACACAAGTGTTTTTGTACACTTGTGTACTAATGCGACCCTCCTCCAGATACACTTCCCAATACACCCCTCCAATACCCTTCGAAGTTGGGGGGGGGGGGTGGAGGAGACTAGCCCCACCACCCCCCCTCAAAAGTAGAAAGTGTATTGGGTGAGTGTATATGTGAGTGTATTTGCTAGACAACCAAAACAATACACAAGTGTGTTTTTGTATAAATGATACGAAAATGTATCCGAAGCGTCAATCGTGACATCGCTTATGTATCACCGTTGGCATGGTGCGATCTTAGATCGGCACCCTGACTGGATCCCCCTCCCCAGGACACCTCTAGTGTATTGGGGGCGTGTATTCGGGGGTGTATCTTGCATATCCCGAAAAAAGTACACAAGTGTATTTGTACACTTGTGTACAAATGCGATCCCTCTCCACATACACTTCCCAATACACCCTCCTAATACACTTCGACTTCGGGGGGGGGGGGAGACTAGTCCCACCACCCCCCCCTCAAAAGTGGAAAGTGTATTGGGTGAGTGTACTTGTGAGTGTATTGGATAGACAACCAAAACAATACACAAGTGTATTTGTGTCCCAATGATATGAAATTAGATCCAGAGCGTTGAT
>SZWC01003879.1:29989-42180 GCA_023375785.1 Penium margaritaceum | reverse complement strand
TGTATGACCTCGTCGACCTCCCTCCAGGTCGGAAGGCCATCGGTGCCAGGTGGGACTTTCGGCGCAAATGGAAGCCCAAAGGGTCCTTGGACAAGTACAAGGCATGCCTTACAGCCAAGTGGTTTGCTCATGTCCGTGGGGTTCATTACCACCAAATCTTTGCCCCAGTTGGTCGGTTCTCCACGAGCCGGGCGCTCTTCAGCCTGGTTGCCCAACATGGGTGGGAGCTACATCAGATTGACGTGAGCAATGCTTTCCTCTGTGGCTCGCTAGAGGGTGAGGAGCTCTACATGGTGTAGCCCGGAGGATTTGACGACGGCACTGGGAGAGTCTTGCAGCTGCGAAAGACCCTCTATGGTTCAAAGCAGTCGCCTCGGTGTTGGAACTAGGAGATCAGCAACACGCACCTCCGCAGGTGTCTCCAGTGCAGTACAACTGACCCCGCTTTGTTTGTTAGCCCACAAGGCCAAACCTTCGCTACTGTTTTGGTCTACGTCGATGATCTCCTCATTACTTCGCTAGACATGGCTGCCATCCAACGTGTCAAGGACCTCCTCTACACCACCTACCAAATGAAGGATCTCAGGTCTGGCCGAGTCTTCTTAGGCATGGAGCTCAAGCATGATTGCTCCCAGGGCGTCCTGCACATCCACCAAGCTGCTTATGTGCAGACCCTATCCACTTGCTTCGCCGAGGACCTGCCCCTTGTGTCGAGCGCATCCTCACCCATGTCACCTGATGGTCAGATAAAGCTCAAGAGTCCTGACCCAGCCGTTGTGGGGGAGCCAGTTGACGTGACCACGTATCTGCGAGTCAACGGGTTACTGATGTTCCTGGCGACGACGATGCGCCCAGACATCGCGTTCATCGTCAACATCTTGGCTCAGTTTTCTCTGGGGCTGCATTACCTCCACTTCGAGGCTGCGATTCGAGTACTGCGCTATGTTGTCTCGACTTCTCGGCGAGGTCTCGTGTTCCGCTACCAACTGTCTGTTGTTGCAGTGGGCTACACGGACAGTGACTGAGCCGACAGTCCGGACGGCAAGAGTCACACAGGCTGGATCTTCCTGATCGGCGGCACATCTGTCCTAGCGTAGTGGCAAACACGGGTGTATTGCACGCAGCACTGCTAAGGTTGAGTACGTGGCCCTTGGCTCTGGCACGTGTGAGAGTATGTGGTTGCGTCGTCTGTAGTCCAAGTTGCGTCAGTCCGTCGCCTCCATCACGTTGCATTGTGACAATGAGAGTGCCATGGCCGTCGCCGACAATGACGGCGTGCATCACACACGCACAAAGCACATCAACATTGAGTATCACTATGTGCGTTTGTTGTTGCATGACGGCAGTATCAGCATAGTGTGGGTTGAAACAGCATGACAGCTTGCCGACTCTTTCACCAAGGCACTGAAGCGCGACTCGTTCAAGAAAGCTGTGAGTTCGGTCGGTGTGCGTCCGTGAGTAGCGCCTCTTTGTCCCTACCTGCATCTCTGCGTGCCCTAAGGGAGTCTAACCATTGACTATGTCTCTGCCCGTCCATGTCCACTACGCCTGGGAGTCATGGGGGAGTGTTGGTTTTTGCGCATCTCTCACTCTACTCTGTTGTGTCCTCCCGGCTTGTGTACATCAGCCTGCTTATGACTAATGGTGAGACTCAACGCTGCTGGAGTGACATCCGGTGGAGCCAACACACGTTGAGGCCTACTTGCACTTGACTGGAGCCTCCTCTCTGCGGCAACGTGCTCAGCTCCATAGGCAGGCCTCCTCAGCGGTCGGGCCGCCCGCGGTCACTGCCACCGCATATGCTATTTGCATGCGTCCAGCGCTGGATCTGACTGTACCATTGCTTCTGCAATGTCATGCCCTGCCTAGGGTCCATGTCTCGTGTTGCATGGCACTGTTTGGCATCATGGACCATCGTAGGCACTGCCTGGGTTTGGGTAGCCATAACTCTTTGCTCCTACTTTTCTAGTTGTTTCTGACCGCGCCGCTGCATTTGTAGCGTTGTTGTTATGGTATGGTCTAGTTTTCAGGCAAAACGGGCGACGCCCGGGTTTTGGGCTGTCGGCCGTCTGGCAGGGCTCACCGAGAAAAACACTGCATGCCAGAAAATAGGTCTAGGTCTATTTTCTGGTTGGCTGGTTAGCAGAGTAACAAGCTCTACAGAGCTGGGNGGGGGGGGGGGGGGGGGGGGGCTAGAACTTCGAGGGGTCTCCCACTTTTGCGCATTCTTCATTCCTAATCAGTCACTTTCAGTTTTCACTTGCTTTTTGGCGCTAACACAGGCGCGCACGTTTCTGAGTAACAAACCCAGAGCATCCAGACTTTGATTCTAGAGCGGCAGACTGAGGGGGCAGCATACTTAAGCAAGGAGCATGGAAGCCCGCATGCTGCATCAACAACGCTGCTGCCCCAACCTACTGCCTAGCTTTTCCATTAGGGTAAGCACTAGTTCCAAAACTTGCTCGGCTTGGATGAACGCAGGAGCGCGGATGACCAAGTGCTGAAGACAACCCATTTTTCAATGGATTGTGGTATGCAATTCATGCCATTATACTTCAGCCACATGAAACTGGGTTTATAGCATGCGTGGAAAATGCGCACTTTGTACGCAAAAACCTTCTCCACTAACTTCTGGTGCGTTGTTCATGAAATTACGTTATGAATAAGTTGGACAGACAAATCATTGCAACATTGTTTTGTTGTTTTATCAAGTTGAAGATATCAGTTAATGTTTTGGTTAAAACTAGCGATGTTATTTCACCAAACAAGTGCATTGGTGTACACGGGACATGTTGTACAACTGTTGCACGTCCCATTGCACTATAGTGTTCAAAGGCAAATGTGATCATTTGATGACTAACATGATATCATGACAATGTCATGAGATGTTGAATAGACCTGGTGTGTAGGCATGCCAATTTTAATCCTAGAGAGCTGGCATCATACTACTTGTACACTGTATGTATTAGATGTTTCGGTACCTTTCGAAGGTTTTGTGCATCATTATCCATGGCTGATTGAAACATTGGTCCGTGATTGAACATGTCAAGAACGATACCCTTGAAAAAGTTATCAATGGCGAAACCATTAATACCCTATCACTAAGTGAGTGATGGATACAAATCGCGGTACCCGACTAGTACCGGCAATAAAAATGTACACGAGTGTACCTGCAACCCTGCTTAAGAGACAATGATAATTGTCGGTGGGGATTGTAAGTGCACGAGAGAGGGACAAAGAATCTTCCTGGGTCCTCGATGATTCAAGACGCCACAGTGCGGTGATGGAAGATTGCAAGAGTCACTTGTGTTGTATGAAAAGATCAAGTGCGTGTCAAATATGAACAAATTTTAAGGCGACACCTTCATTCTATCATCACTCGATGCGTGAACATATCATGGACATTTTTAGACAAAAGTGTGTGAATCAATGTTGGTGACATGAATTCACACACAGTTACATGGAATTCATACTTAAACACAAACCAACAGTACTCTTTTTCTACTCATGGAGTTCCAAAGCACTACGACGGCCTCCAAGTTTTCTACAAACCAGCAATGACATAGTTGGGATCACATACAGGTCTATGTTTTGCATCCAAACTGTCATAGCCAACATTGAGACAACTTAATGACCAGTGTGTTGTTACTAAACGTTGATGTGAAAGGACTCTTCGAGATGGGCCTTAAGGAACGATATTTCTCATCGGACTCTTCTGATGTTTTAAGAAACGCCTCAAAGTTGATGGCATTGTGACACTGTACACTGGTCTTATACGTCACGGTCTTCAAACATAATGCAAATGTGTTCCTATCATGCCAAGGATATGGAATAGTACCACCGATGCGATATCGATGTGCAAAACAAATCAAACATGCGATTTGTTGGAACAAAACTAAACCCTGAGAGAGATCATCATGACTACGGTGTTGTCAAACCATGATTCACTGAGAGAAAGTTCGTGCTGAAGCGAATAAAGTCCCTTGGTTTTGGGGATGGTTTGATTGATGTTCATTGCCGAATGCAAGAACAATGTGTTTTTGGATTTTGATGCGTTGATATCTAGGATTGTGGTGAATTGTTAAATGTCTTTGTTGAGGGTAATGCCCTCCACAAGTGCCTCGGATAATGCATGTAAACAATGCTCTATTGAGTGAAAGCACCAAATGTACATAAGTAAAGGCATTGAAGCAACACAGATTGTTGCAACTTGGAAAACACAACCCATTGACAAGTTTTTCGATGGAACCATTGGATGTGACCACATACCGTATTGTCGCAAAAACTTGGAAGGTCATTTGGGAATGATCTTTTTTCCAGCTTAATTCGAGCACCACGGGCTGAATTTTGGGNTGTCTTTGTTGAGGGTAATGCCCTCCACAAGTGCCTCGGATAATGCATGTAAACAATGCTCTATTGAGTGAAAGCACCAAATGTACATAAGTAAAGGCATTGAAGCAACACAGATTGTTGCAACTTGGAAAACACAACCCATTGACAAGTTTTTCGATGGAACCATTGGATGTGACCACATACCGTATTGTCGCAAAAACTTGGAAGGTCATTTGGGAATGATCTTTTTTCCAGCTTAATTCGAGCACCACGGGCTGAATTTTGGGCCGTTGTCCAGGGGGGTCAAACAGGAGGGCAACTCATGATTTCAAAATGTATTATTCTAACCCCATCCTTTACATAGTCGGCAGTCTACTCAAGTGTGGTGCATTGTCCCTCGATGTGCCCCGAACGTGGTGGGCAGTGCACCACATGTTTGTAAAGCATTCGCGACTAGTATGTCAACAGGGAAATGACCAGGAGTTGAATTGCGTTTCATTTTTTTTTCTTACCTGAAAATTTCAAGGGCTGTTTTCAAAATAACTTATGCCCACTACCAAGGGAGCCAGAACAGATTTGCGGGCTGGACCCAGAGATAATGATAACTAATTGATTTTTTAATTGAGGCGGTAGTACGGTAATCACAAAAAGACTAGGAACTAGTTGTTCCAGGATCGCCGTATGTAATTCGGAAGTGTTCCATCACATCACATGGAATTGACACCGGAAAGTTGTCTTCCAACTTCTCCCAACTTGTACCGCAATGGTTGTGATCATGGTACACCCGTTGGGTGAAAACCATACGATGAACACTTCGTTCGTGAATAGAATCCATGGTCGTTAAAATCGGTTATCTTTGCTAAATCTGGTTCAAAAGCAGTGACAAGAGCGTGAGCGGTAGCCTACGGTACCCTTTTCAGACATAAATGAGGAGATGATGGTTGAAACCAAGATCATCTAGGTCAGAGCATTGTCGTGTCTAATGGCGGCATTGATGATAGTTGCGTTTACAAGACGACCAAAGTCGCTTACTTCACAGATGAGTGCAATCTTTGAAAGGAAAAACAATTGTGCTCAGCAACCATGTCTTAGGACCTTGGTGCTTCCCAACCCTAAGATAAAGCTAGCATGCAAGCTGCATGGGCTTAGTGGAGCTTGGTTGCATTCAGTCAACCAATCCACGGTTGCTGAAAGAGATCACGTAGACCTACACGTGATCGTGATCATGTGGTTGCAAACTGAGAGGACAGATGTCCAGATATTTGATTGCACGTATTGATAATGTTTTCGGGAGGTACCAGCTCGGCAACAATCCCTTGAAGGAGATCATGTCTGAGCAACACGCGGAGTGTTGTGTGGACCGAGACGGTTTTTGTAAAGATGTCCGGTTAACTGGGTCGTAGTGGCGCTCCTTGTAAAGGGGGAGGAGGCATCACCACAACAGCTTGTTGAACACGTACCACACGGAATGTGGGATGATTAAATGAACGTACCCTCTTCTAGGCTGGCAAGATGTTGTTGACAACGTATGTCCCAAAAGGCATCGACTATGCCATCGATACATGCGTATGACGAGTATTCGGTGAAGACTTACTGACACTTATGAAGTGCGTACAAGGATTGTTCGCATCTCATCTTGAGAAGAGCTAAGGGGTCACACGATCAACACTGGATGTTGTATGAAAAATGGTCGTAGTCATAAAAACCACGAGTGTGTGGTTGGTTGTGTGTGAACGTGATGCAACGGTGTCATTGATGACAAGAGTTCACACACATGGTGTTGTTTACGATTCGTGTTGCATGGTTTGTCTCATGAAGTGCCCGAACGGTTCAAAGCAAA
Organism: Penium margaritaceum; assembly: GCA_023375785.1. Lineage (NCBI taxonomy): Eukaryota > Viridiplantae > Streptophyta > Zygnematophyceae > Desmidiales > Peniaceae > Penium > Penium margaritaceum. The sequence continues at coordinate 36,008 of SZWC01003879.1, read as the reverse complement.
GGGGGAGGGATGTAGCGCACAGGCCATTCTCAATACTAGAAATGGTCGTTAAATATTCATAGTGTGCTTCAGGTACTCGAGGCTCAAGTTTCGAGGAGCCAAAAGCCTCGTAAAATACAATGGGCTAGAGTCTTGTTCAATTATAGCTTGGAAAAACCATCCTTTGTCAGATTTGAGGTGAAATGAGTGCCGCGATGGAAAATCCATCGCGTCACTCCTTCTTCACTCTTGGATTGGCGCTAGGGTCCTGTTCCAACATAGTAGTGCCACGTGGAACGACTAATCTTAAGATTATTGTTGTTCTTCCATGCCCTATGACAACCCTATCCGTTTATAGAGCGATATGTCTCAGCCAAAATGGCTTAGGCGACCATTCGTCGGCGCTCCTTTGACGACTATTCTGAAGGCCTTCATTTTGGTTCCACGGTTAGTCACAAAATGGACCATGTCCGTTCCACTCAAACCTTGGTGGATGAGTACATTCATCACCAAGAAAATGCAGAAGCCTGGCATTGACAAGCTTTGCTTGCCTTGCACTGTAGCCATGTACCCGGATTAAAAGCTAGTTCACAAATGATGTGAACAAGCTTCACTAGCTTCACCTTTGGAAGGGAGGCATCGTTTCCTCCATGTACACAAATGGAACAGAATGAAAGATAATGACTTGAGGATAGCCCAAAGACTAGCAAGGAGGCAACATCACGGAGTGACACGTGACGTGGCAGGAACACAATACAGTCCACAATATTGAGGAGCATTGCGACATTTTGCAATACGTAAAGAATTAGGCCATCAGCTGTAAAAACAAGAACCAAATCAAGTATTGTAGCACATGAGGACGTTACGGCTTAAAGAAGGGGATTGGAACATCTCGTGCGTACATGGGTATGTAAAAACAACAAGCAAGAATCTTGGTCCTTAGATTTGTTGGATCACTATGCGTTGAGTGTAGATAGAACCCTTGCTTCTCGACCTTCTCTTCCACACGTCTAGAACATACTACACCATTGCCCAGAAGGGTCGATAAAGGTGTAGCACGACATACAATTTTTTTGTTAAGTTTGGTTAAAGAACAAGGGCATTCGAATATTGAAGAGGAATGGCTCGATGTTCTCAAACGCCCAACCCCTCCGCATAGTTTCCGGAAACAACCACTTATGATGCGGCTTCACACACTTTGTCCTCCTCCAGCACCCTACACCTCGTACATGCATTGTAATCCTTCCCTCTGGTTTTTATCAGCTGATGAGAATACCGAATGGTTTTCCCATGGGATTATACTTTTTACGAATAAAAGATTACACCATCTACCTTACTCTATGCATGTCAGATGGAAAAATATCTTATCAACTAATTCCACATGAATTTCATGCCTTTATCCTTTTAAGCAAGTGATGGAAATACCCGCCCCATGCTTTCAAGCTTATTGATCGATTTTCATTATTCATCGGGTTCAGATCAAGTACTATGTTTTGCTTGTTGAGGTAGCTGCTCCATGTCAACCGGTTATGACCGATGAAACAAACAGAACCAAATGGTGAGCGGAGCAAAAAAGCGGGTCGACGAGATGCTCGGTCAAGAGTTCATCTGCTCGTCCACATCACCCTACGTCGCACTAGTACTATTCGCAAAAAATAAAGCTGGTGAGATGCGGATGTGCGTGGATTATTGGCATTGAACGACGCTACCATCAAGAACAGCTATAGTCTTCCCCCAGCTGACAAACTTTTCGACCATCTATGAGGGGCTCGGTTTTTTAGCAAAATCAACGTACGTAGCGGATATCACTCGATACCTGTGGCAGACGCCGACATCGAGAAGACGGCGTTCCGAACCTGCTACGGGCACTTTGAGTTCACGGTCATGTCTTTTGGACTCACAAATGCCTCAACGACATTTGTAGAGTCAATGAACAACATTTTCGATCCGTACCTCGACAATTCTGTCGTGGTATACCTTGGTGACATCCTACTGTACATCCGCACCCCGAAGGAGCACGATGGACATCTTGAAAGAGTTCTCAATGCTTTACAAAGAGATGATTTTTGGAAAATATTAAAATGCGACATTGGCTATGGTTCGATCGAGTTTTGGGGCCACGGCAACAACAGTGGACGGATTACCGTGGATCCAAAGAAAAGTGGCAGCAGTTGCTGATTGGTCGACGTTGACCAACGTTCGAGAATTTCAAGTTTTCCTTTGATTCTACAATTACTATCGCCGATTCATACGGGACTACACTCGAGCATCAGCGCCTCTCCTTGAACTCACTCAAAAAGAAAACAAGTGGTGGTGGGCGACAGCGAACAAGAAGCGTTCACCGCTTTGCTGAACGCTCTTACCTCGGCGCTAGCCCTACGATTAGCCAATCCAACAATCGACTACGTCATGGCCATTGATGCGTCAGACAAAGCCATTGACCCGGTCCTTTTGCAAGACCATGGCAACGGCGAACAACCAGTCGTTCACATGTCTAAATATATACGAGGACCAAAACTCAACTACGCGGTACACGAAAAGGAGATGTTGGCGTTCGTGCACGCATTCAACACGTGGCGATGCTACGTGGAGTGTCGCGGATGCCTTGTACGCACCGACTGAGAAACTGCTAGGAAGCTTCCTAGCCTTGCTGCTGCTGACGTGGCGACACTGTCCAGTCAGCTGACGCACTAGCAAGCAGGCAGGTGCAAGAAACAGCAAGGATCAGGCTAGGAAGACGCGCAAAGTCTCATAAGCTTCAATAGCTTAGTAAATGCAGAGAGAAATGACAACTGACAGGTCCAGGGCATAAATACCTGCCGCGGCGCACGGCGGGTGTCGCACGCGGCAGTCCAAGAGCTGTCCTAAAACCGGCCCAAAACCACTGTTTTGGCCGTAACTCTGCGCACACATGTCAGAATCCTACGCCGTCTGAACCTAGACGTGCAGAATCAAAAGACGCACGCAACGACTGGTCACATGCATGCATCCATCGACTGACAGCGAGTATATAATGCAAAAACATGCAAATGGGCCTCATGCCCAGTCCGCCGAAAGGCGCCTGCAAGACGTAGAAGNATGGTACGCATGTCCATACGCGTGCAGCACTGGTACAACCACATAGTGAGTGACACAGACAGATGAGACGGCAACGTACATCCCACACTCAACCACTGTCACGCACGGGGCGAAGCCCAACAGAACGAATGGCCACCAGGAACTTTCCGCGTGCAAGTGCCTTCGTCAAGAAATCAGCTCGCTGCAAGTCAGTGCCAACCCACATGATGGAGATCACGCGTCGCTCCACCAGATCACGAACGAAGTGATGCTCAACCGCAATGTGCTTTGTGCGAGCATGAAAAACACCAGAGTTCTCCGCAATGGCGAGAGCACTCTGGTTGTCGCAACGCAGCACAATGGCGGGTACTGACTGCCCAAGCTCAAGAAACAAGCGCTGCAGCCAGACTGCCTCAGCAGCCCCTGCCCCCAAAGCCACATACTCTGCCTCCGACGAGCTACGTGCGATGCAGCCTTGCTTCCCGCTTCGCCAACACAAAGCGGTACCACCGAGCAGAAACACGTAGCCAGTGCGACTGCGCCAGTCGGGACTCCAAGCCCAGTCGCTGTCAGTGTAGCCGTCAAGGACCACCAAACACTGCCGACGAAAGCAGAGTCCGAGATACGGCGTGGAAACCACGTACCGTACCACTCGCACAGCCGCGTGAAGAGCTCTCGCACGTGGAGCCTGCGAGAACTGAGCGAGGAGGTTGACGGCGAACGCGATGTCGGGACGCGTGGTCGTGGCCAGGTACATCAGAGATCCGATAAGACGGAGGTACAAGGTCACGTCCACTGTCTCCCCCAGCTGTGTAGGGTCATCTACCTTCAGGGCATCCTGCCCATCAGGTGTGATGGGTGTGGAAGCAGTGGGCACTGCACCAAGGAGATCGCTAAAGCGCTCCCCCACGACTCGTGCATATCGGGCCTGATGCAGCAGCAGTGTCCGGTGTCTGCGATCACGTACAATCTCCATACCGAGAAACACCGATGCAGGACCGAGGTCCTTCATCCTGTAGGCGGTCTGCAGGACAGCCTTGGCCTCCTTCACGGCCTCCAGGGACGGAGACGCAATCAGAAGGTCATCAACATAGACCAGGATGGCGGTGAGACGCTCGGGTGTCGGCAGGATGAACAGCGAGGGGTCAGCCTCGCTCTGTACGTATCCTGCACGAGTCAAGGTGCCTGTGATCTCCCGGTTCCAACACCGTGGAGACTGCTTGAGGCCGTACAAGGACTTGCGCAAGCGCCAGACCTTGTCACCGTCCTCAAAGCCTGGTGGCTGAGCCACGTAGATCTCCTCATCCAGAGAGCCATGGAGGAACGCGTTGTTCACATCCATCTGGTGTAGTTCCCAGTCATGCTGAGCCACTACACCGAACAGAGCTCGAGCTGAGGTCATGCGGCCGACAGGGGCAAAGGTGTCAGTGTAGTCAACTCCCTCAATCTGAGAGAACCCCTTGACGACCAAGCGGGCCTTGTAGCGTTCCAGTGAGCCATCAGGCTTCACTTTCTTGCGAAAGACCCACTTGACCTGAATCGCCTTCCTCCCGGGGGGAAGATCGACCAGCTCATAGACTCCGTGCTCTCGGATAGCGCGAAGCTCATCCTCACAAGCAGCTCGCCAGGCATCAGAATCCTGAGATGAGAGAGCCTCCCTCAATGTGCCTGGATCAGGGGCCAGAGAGGGGGAACTCTGCATGGCGAGTGCAGACGCCACAGTGTCAGGCCTGACAGCCACGAGGTCAGCTGCTGCGTCACAGGCGATATGGAACTCGCGATTGACCAGATCGTGCCCGATGGGGCACGCTGGGTGTACCTCTGTAAGCTCAGTGCGGGCACTCAGGCCTAGGGCCTTTGTGCCTGGATCACCGCTCGCGATGCTGCGAGTGGGGCGCCTGGGTCCGGGACCCGACACCCGCTGAGCTCCGGAATCCAGTGGTCGAAGGCGACCACCGGGCTCACGGGAGTAACCGGAGGTCGAGGGACGCACAGCAGGCGCAGAGACGAGCACGTCCACAGGGTCAGGGACAACCGCAGCAGGTGAGGACTGAGACGAGGCAGCCGGGGATGCCGTGCGAGGAGACGCGTGTGTGGGGGACCCAGAGCTGGGGGTGCCAGCGGGTAAGGCCGGCCCGGACACTGAAAGAGTGTCAGTCGAAGCAGGGACAGGCGTGGGCTGGACTGGGTCAGACGCCTGAGCAGGGGTGCTAGCAGAGACAGGTGGTGATGCAGGAGGAGGCGTGAGGGCCGTGGTGCCTGTAGGGTGTGACGTGGGCGGCACAGGCGATATCTCTGGGCCAACGGCAATGATAGCCGGGTCGTCAAGTGCTGGAGACCGAGAGGGGGCTCGAGCGGACCCATCAGCCTGGCGACCAGTGGGAGACGGCGAAGAAATCTCCCCCATCCGCCGAGAACCCTCACAGGAAGGGACGTGGGCGGCTGACAGGGCTGTGATGGAAGTCAGATCACGGTAAGTGAGTGACTCAAAAAACAGCGCGTCCCGAGACTCGATGACACGACGGCGAGTGGGATCCCAGAAGCGCCAGGCCTTCGACCGCGGGGAGATGCCGATGAAGGCACACAAGCGACCCCGAGGGGAGACCTTGGACCCCTGCTGGTCCTCGGTGTACCACACGGAGGCCAGGGAACCCCAGACGCGAGCGAGGCGAAGATCAGCACGGTGGCCAAACCAGAGCTCGTACGGTGTAATATGGTCCGGAAGCGGACCATGCGGGAGGCGGTTCCAGACCCAGGTCATGTAGGAGAAACCCTCGAAGGCGAAGGACTCCGGGAGACCGCACTCAGACCGCATGGCGCGGACCGCATCCTCCATGGTGCGGTTCCAGCGCTCAGAGACACCGTTCTGCTGTGGGGTGGCAGGAGCGGAGACCTGGTGAAAAATGCCGTGCTCAGCAAAGAAGGCGTCCATCTCACCGAGGAACTCGCCACCGCGATCCGATCGGAAGGTGTGTAGCGTGTG
>SZWC01003878.1:173796-186423 GCA_023375785.1 Penium margaritaceum | reverse complement strand
GATATAGATATAGATATAGATATAGATATAGATATAGATATAGATATAGATATAGATATAGATATAGATATAGATATAGATATAGATATAGATGTAGATATATATATATATATATATATATATATATTTAGATATAAGCTTAGGGTTACCCCGAAGTTATCCGCCTCACTTGTTTTGCCGCTGCGTTCTTGGTGACAGTACCTTTCTGCAGGACCCTATCTCCACTATTGTACCTACTATCATGGATTTTTCCGTTGTTTCACATAGATCCTTGTGGGATCTTCCTTGCAAGATGGGAATCCTGAGCCAATGGAGTTTCTACGGCTTTGTTGGAGGCTTGCACTTTCAGTTCTGCCACCACTCTGATCTCTGGCATGTGCTAGCAGACCCTTGCTGCAGTCCACCCTCCTGTCTGATATCCATTGTTGCTTGCACACTATAAGCAATTACCTCGCCTAGAACTTCCCTTGGATGTAGATGTTTTTTCTTCCTTCAGCGTGCTTTTCTATCTCTACTCTTGATATTGGAGAGGAAGCACACACCTGAATGTATGGTCTGATTTTTTTTGCTCTGGTGCATGTCTTCCACGGATACGTTCTTCTAGCCTTATTGCCTTGTGCCTATGCAGAACTTGAGGATAGCATCTCTGCTGGGGGAGGGGGGGGGCACATTGGAAGAGGATAAGAAGAGACAGCAGGGAAAGATACTCAAACCAAGTCACCTACTGAAACCGTGCCTCTTCTACCTTGATATCGTGTTAGCCACTTGACTTCTGTAAGATAGAGCTCCTCTGAAACCTTCTTGGCTCGAGGACCACTCCGCAGAACCCCTCAGATTCCATCTTGACTAGTAGAAGCCCGCACAAAGAGATATGTGAAGTACCACAGAACACTCAGGTCACTCGTGGTGTAGGGATTGCGGTAGTAGAGGGGCAAATGAGAGACTGAGAATGAAGTCTTATTGCAGGTATTCATGCCAAGAGATACATGAACTGATCAACTGCTGTCTACAGCACACTTGAAATACTACGTGGGACTTCGCATGAGCCGCTTGCGATGTGGGTCTCAGCCCTCACACACATGTAAGATACAGTATTGGTTTCTATGCTCCCCTACGCTGAAGCCCTTACCTCCCCTATCTGCTAGCTGCCCACTTTCACGGCTTCTTCTTCGTGTCTTTGGCTTCTTCCAGTGCGCCATGTTCCATGTCCTTGCCGCGGTGGTACTTGGTTTTCTCCCGCGCGTTTTGGGTGTTCCATGCCCGTCTCCTGACTTTGCTGATTAATGGAATTGATGCCTCCTCTGCGGTCTTGGTCGCCTTTGCTACCTTGCGTTGGGCCTCGGAGATCCTGCTCCTCTGCCTTGTCCACAGTAGAGAATTCTGTGGATCATGGTGTCCATGACTTTCTTTGATTTCTGCTACCATGATGCGAGTGTGTGCGGGAAGTCAGCCCTGGTTTTCCATTGTTGGTCTTGCACGTTCCCTCTCCCTCCGTCCTTCTTGCCGTTTGCTCGACCGCACAAGCGTGGGAGCCAGGGTCCTTCATCCTTCTCATCCAGGTTTTCCATGCGGCTTCCTCGGATGGGTTCAGCCATTGCGCGGATGTCCCAGCAACCCAGAGATATTCTTCAGCTATTGAGAAAATCATGTTTATACTGTTACCACACCCCCTCCTTCAGAGGCTCGGTCACGCGAGCCTTCACTTGGTGCTGGGTACTGGGGTCAGCAGCAGGTCCACCTCTCCAGCCTTCACACGTGTCGCAGAACCACTCCAGGGTGTTCAATACAGGACGCCTGTGGTGTTCTCTGTGCTCCTTATGCGCGATGCTACATCAACTTTTGCAATGACGACTCTCCATCCACTTCTTTGGGTGAAGTTCCTTGAGGCACTCGCCACACCATGGCCTCTTGTCCCGGATTGAGCATCCGTGATTGAACCATATCTCCAAATCCTCCCCACCTGTGGGCATTTTCCGTTCTGCACAGCTGATGTGCACCACCTGCACACACTGCTTGCACCAGACCAGCTAAACGCCCTTCCGCTCCTCCCGACAGATCACACATCTTTCACCATGCAGTGGAGTCACACAGCGAGGTTGTTCCTTGCATCTTGCACACATCCACACGCCCTTCTTGTTTTCCTTCACACAATCTGCGCAGCACATCCTCTTGCATCGGCGACATGCAACTGTCATCTTGACAATGTCATTGTTGTAGGATGGGTAGATGACGCTCGTTCCGTGGGAGGACCCTTCAGCTGCCCTGTACTCAAGGGTGCGGTAGCCTTGCTCAGTTACTTGGTCCTTGAGGTACTAGATTTACATGTGCACTTCTCCTACCGTTTCCGTTGGGACCATGTAGAGGGCGTGGTTCATTCTTCTACATTTACCGCACAACTCTGAATCACCAAGGAGCTCCTTGATTCAGCCCAGATATTTCTCCCTGCTTTGTGGTTACGTGGTCCTCCTGCCTTCCCTGCTTCTGCTTTGTCCTCCCACAACTCTCTCATTGGGCTTGCCTCTGGCTCCTCTTCATTTTCCTCCTTTTCCTCCTTTTCTGTCTCACTTTCCTCATTGGTTTCCTGCTTCCTCACCCGGCAGAAAAAAATGCGGCATACTTGTTCCCTGGTTTACAGTTGCCTTCGACAGGTGAATACTTCCCATCCTTGTACTGCGCTTTGTAGCGCATCCGTGTGCACGGATAGGCCCATGTCGCATTTTGGGCATCGTCGCTGCACTTGCATGTTTCTTCCATCCACTCCACCTCCCAAATCTCCAGTCAGAGTCCTGCAATTGTGGCACATCCGCTTGTCCCCTGTTCTCCATTCTCCCATCTCTTTCCATTCCGTGTGTGGTGGGTGATCCGAACGCCACGTGTCTGCCAAGTCTACCAATCGTGATTCCTGGCATGGACCTTCTTCCTCTTCTACTTCCTCCTCTTCCTCCTTCTCTTCCTTTCCTTCCGCTAGAACGTCATCTATACCCTGTCCCTGCACTCCTCCTTGGGTGGTATCAACCGAAGGTCCGACATGTACTCTCCTTTACTCCCATCATCTCTTTCCTGTCCTCCTTCTTCCGCAGCATCACCTCCTTCTTCACCACCTTCCTCCTCATCCTCCTCTTCAGCCTATGCTGCCCTTTCTCTCCTCCTGCTCTTTTTCATGTTTCACACACTCTCGCCGAGCCCGGTACGGTTCAAGCTTGGAAAGATAGTGCGGCGTGTTCTGGTGGACTACATTGCCTCAGCAGCTACATACCATATTCTTCTTCCCTCCGAGCAAGTTCTCGCCGCACACATGACAGGGACCGGTGTTGCCGCGTGCATCCTTTGGGGATTTGGCTCTCTGACCTTGTTCTCCTGCCCCAGTTCCTGTCGCGGAGTACTCCCCTTGCTTCTCCTGTGCTCTTGGTGGCTGTTCTCCTTTGCTCCCATCCTTTTCTGCAGTATTTCTTTTCTGTTCTTCTGCGGCAATCTGCTGCACCAGTCCTGGTGCCTCCGCCATCAACCTCTCGTCTGCCGGGATCTCTGCCGTGCGGAGTTCAAAGATCTTTGCGGCACTCCATCCTTGTGGGTCCTTTCCAGGCAGCAAATTGTTTTTTATCATGCGGATATGTACCCGCCAGGATTCTGGTAGCGGGCAGAAGTTGATACAAGGTTATGAGTGCGTACTCCTCCCATTCTTCCCTTCCAACCACAGCTGATCATGATCCTCTTTGTAGGCAAAGAGCACGTCCGCAGAAAGGCTGATATCTGGCCTTCCCCAGGGGGAGTTACGGCACATCACGAAGTCCTTCGCCTGGATGCGTTCCCGTAGGATCCCGTGGTTCTTAATGTCGGAGGCGCGGTGAGCTGTGAATGAGGCTCGCAGGCACACTTCTGCTTTGATGGCCTCCATTTGGTGCTCTCGCTCCACCAGCCAGGTCTGCAGTGCCTTATCCCTATGTTCATTCTTCCGCTGCTCCCTTTCCTCCTCTGTCATCCTGCTTGCCATGACCTCCTCTCCCTCAGTCTTGTCTACGGGCAGATCCTATGCTGGTAGGGTGGGTGGCTGTTGAGGCATCTGCAAGTAACTCCGCGATGACTGCCCAAACATGAGCAAATGGGGTGGGAATGCGGTGGCTGAGACAAGGTTAGTGTTGAGGTAATAGGATGTCCACTTCAGCACTTCCACCCAGTTATTTTCTCCCACAGCATCCACTGATTTCTCCAGAATTTTGTGCATCCGCTCCACCAGCCCCTGTTTTTCTGGTCGGTACCTGGAAGAGTGCACATGTTGCGCTCCCCAGCGTGCCAGTTCCATGGGGAAAGCACCCCAAAAATCTCTGTGCCATTGTCGTTGTGGATGATGTTGCTGCCACCGAATGAATAGAAGATTTCTTCCCAGATGAATTGAACAACCCTTGCCGCAGTTTTGTCCAGTGAGGCTCGGACAAAGAGGTACTTCGTGAAATGATGTACTACCGCCACCCAGTATCTTTTCTTGTTCCATGGCTTCTGTGGCAGATGGTAGTCAACATAGATCCTCTCCATGGGATTCCCATTATTGATGGAGATGTATGTGTGGTGATCCCGCGATCCCTACGTGTAGCGGCGGTGACCCTCGGCCTTTGGGATCTTTCTTGATGAGTCAATCATCGCGTTTGGCGATGGAGATTGATGTGGTTCAAAACCTGTTCGCGGACTTGCACTCAAAATTTTGACAAAGTCCCCAAGTAACAAACTGTACTTCTGAGTTTCGGACTCCGAGCCAGGATTTTGGCCAAGTCCCTTAGGAGCAAAACTGCACTATTAAAATCCGGCGGATCATGCACCAGACGCCTTGGCATTCCTTCCTTAGCAAAATCCCCAGATGGTATTTTGTTACTCATTCCGGTCAATTATTCACCGACAGTCGAACTGCCGCCAGCTCCAAGAGCCGCCGCACATACCCCAACTTTGGAAGCCCATATATCCCTCGTTACTTGTCCGATTCTGGCAAAACAACTTCCACCTAATTCAACTCGTCAACTTTCAGGAACACTCCATTCAACAATCCGAGCAATCCTCAAGTTGCCAGATCCAACCATGAGGAATCTCCTCTCTCTGATGGCTCGTTGGCGCCTCCCGGCACCGCACTTGGGCATGCAGAGGAGCAAATCCTCAACAATACCATTCAACTAGGTTGTCTGGATTCAGCTTCAACTGATACACCCATTCGGCAGCCATTGCTTTGCACCTTGGTGGAAGTTCAACAAGCTCATAGACACAATGCTCAGAAAGAGCGTCAATTTCTGTTTGCATGGGCTCCTCCCATAGGGAGGAGTCAGACGCTCTACAGGCAGCCTGCACAGCTAGAGGTTCAGGTGGAAGAGGGGACAAACCAGCAGCGGCAAAACATGAGGCAACGTACCCAACCATGGATTTATTAAGGGCCAGACAAAAACTCCTGCTCAATTAGAGAGTAGAAGAGTGAGGTACTGGGTTGCACCAGAAATGGAGCAACAGGAAGAGAGGTGGTCACTAGGTCAAGGACGCGAAGATCGGGATCACCCAAGACAACAGGACAGGAGTGAGATGGGAGTGTCCCAAGGCAACCACCGCACGTGTAGGGCAAGACAGGAGGCATACAAGACATGGGGGGGTCATAGGCAAGTGGAGAAGAGGGCTCAAGAGCCACATATGGCACGGAGGACGCAGACCCCACAGCAAGAGACGCACATGGGTTAGAGCTCAAAGACGTGTTATGTGGGCGAGACGGAGGAGGTGAAACAGAGAGAGCAGAGGGAGCGGGTGGCTTAACGGGAGCAGATGGCTCAAAGGAAGTAGAAGGCCTAGAGGAGGAAAAGGGCTCAGAGGGGGTAGATGGCTCAAAGAAGACGGGTGATGGGCGCACCAAAGGGGAGAACAGAGGACACAGAGGGAGTAGTAACTCCTCCACCCCAAAGGGGCGGAGAGAGAGACCTCGTCGAGAGGTGAGGAATGTTGTGCTCAAACAAGTGCTCAAAGAAGAGGACATCATGAGATTCAAGGACTCGATACAACACTGGATCCCAGAAACACCTTGCATTGGGGAAACGCAAGACGCCAAGAAAGACACTCAAATGACGATATGGGAAGAGTTTGACATCTTGGTGGTCAACAAGGAGCAAGACGGATGCGATGGACCCCCATACACAGGCATGGAGATTATGGGCACAATGGCCTGTCCAGTGCTCAAAAGGGGTGATGGTGTGAGGGAGGAAAGTGATTCCACCCACATCATGTAGGACATGGATTCAAAGGCAAACAGAGGGGACTGGCCAAAGGAGGAGAACAGGGAGCGCACCCCGTCTGCCAGGGTGTGGTTCTAACGCTCAAACAGGTCATTTTGATGGGACGTGTAGGGAGCGGAGGACTCAAGACGAAAAATACAAGATTCAAGGGAGCAATAGGTGGGACCACTCATGTCGTTGCAAAAGACACACAAAGGACGAAGACAAGTGCATTCAGCCTAAGGGATCCCGGTCTCAAGAGCATCAGCGACATCACTCTTGTGGCGAAGGGCAAAGATCTAGCGGTAACGTGAATAGTCATGCGTCAAGCAAAGGACGTAGTGACCAAGGCCACCAGGAAAGTCATGAGGCAACGGAACCATGACGTCAACATGCACGAGGTGAAGGGGATCGGAGATGGTGGACGCAGCCGCTATGAACGCGGAATGGTGCATCTTGCCACTTGCACAATTGAGGCAGGTACAGGAGCATAGAGGCGCAAACATGGCAGTGTCAAGGCTGATAGTAGGCAAAGGCATAAGAGACACTTAATAACGGCAGTGTAAATGTTACAAAGGCAATGTTGCAAGAGATCCGCATGCATAGGAGACAAGGAGCCTGTCATGTGAACAAGGATAAAGGTGGTAGAGGACAAGGGCCACAAAAGCGGCACACAGAACAAGTGATCATACGGTACACCATGAAGAACAACACGGCCGGAGGAGCAAAGGGCAGCAATGCCGGTGCCGCGGCTGGATGAGAAGTCCATGCTTTGGTCATCAAGAGTGGTGACAGAGAGGACACTGACCTCAAAGTCAGGCACATAGAACACATCAGGCAGGAATAGAGCTCCACCAGAGCCAATAAAATGGACACCACCAACACCTTGAACTGGCAGTAGCTGACTAGAACCGGTGCGGACACAGTGAACGGATCCGACCGGACCCGGTGAGATGAATGACGAATAGCAGGAGGTCATGTGATGAGTGGTGCCCGAATCGATGATGGAGAAGCCAGAGGAAATGCGGACAGATGGGAGAACAAGGTATACAGCAATAGACCTCGAAAGGTAATCATGAGGCGAAAGGGAATCATGAGGCAAATGACTAAGACGAGTGGGGAATGTATGGGATAGCCAATCCTCAATCCAAGAACGGACATCAGGCAAGGTCCCCTACAAAACCCTGATGGGGCACCACGACGGGTCTCAACTGGCTCAGAGACAAACATACGAGACTGGCCACCCACACTCTCACCTCCTTAAGAACAAAGTTGAAGAAGCTCCGTAAAATGGCACTCGAGGGTGTGCTCCTCATCACTACTGTCAGAGGAATCATCAGAGGAACGAGTGTTAGAGAAGTGGCCGTCATCTCTGGGCCAATTGGGTATGGAGTAGTGAACAGAGGGATGACCATACTAGGCCGGTCCTTGGGGAGGTTGTGTCTAGCCCCACGGACTGCACGGAGGTTCCGGTTGTTGAAGAGGTGCAAGGGTGTTGTTGAGAGCAAAGGCAAACAAGGAGGAAGAGGAGGGTGATGTGACCGCCAAGACAATTGTGGAAGAGGAGGAGGTAGCACGTGTACGGGCCTAGAGGGCACACATGGAAGATTCAAGACAAAAGTCATCACGAGGTGCTGGGAACTTTAGAGCAATGTGACCAGTGGCCCCACAGTTCTCTGCACATGACCTTTGCAGGAGGTCTACACCCAGTGGATTATTTGCCACCACGACCATAACCCCTACCGGCACGGCCACCCCCACGGCCAGATCCGCCACCCTTACCACGGGAAGCAGCGTGAGTGGTGTGAGAAGTCGTGTTGGAAGGAGAGAAGGGAGTGGAGGTAGTAGTTGTAGAGGAAGAGGAGAAGGATGCAATTATGACTGCAGTGAGAGCTACACGATGTAGACGCTTGTTTTGTAGGTTTCTACACTAGTCAATGGTCAACTCATAGAGTGGTCTAATCCCAGGGTATGAATTGGTATAGACAGGGGTAGCAACAAGGCGTTCAAGCTCAGCATGGGAGACATGCAAACATAGGTCAGAGAGGTCGGGAATGAGACCAGTGATAATGGAAATACAGGTCAAGCGAGGACTGGGGGCTGTAGACCCTAGGTCGCAAGGAAATCACAGACTACGCGCCCAATACTCATCAGCCGTCTCATCTGCGTGCATGTGGAGTGTGTTGAATTGCATATTGAGTGTACTTTGGACAGCGTGTCCGGTCACCGTCTTGCAACGAAAAATGAGAGCATATGCACCAACAGGATCACCAGGAGTGTCGCATGGTGGGTCAGCATTGCACGTACGGATGTCGTTTAGAAAGCCATCAGGCTCGGCATTGATGAGGGCACAACCAACACAAGTGGCCTCAATAGGCTGAGGAACGAAGGGCGCCTTGGCTGGTAAGTAGCACTCCCATAGAAGCTCACCCTTCATCCATGCACTAAAGCGGGTCTCCCAAAAGGAGAAGGTCAGCTTTGATGTAAACTGAGGGGGTGTGCTCTCAAAGTCTTTCTGCTTGGCAGGAAGGAGCAGCCGGGCAAGGGCAGCTACTGACGAGGCGGGAGAGGTGGAGCTGGGTGCAGCACTAGGAGGAACAGTATACCCAGCAGAAGTAGTCTCGTGAGCAAGGAGAGTAGTAGTAGGAGCAAGCACGGCTCAGAATGGTTTTATGGCTAATTTTGCCATAGTCGTGGCTAGTTTGTGCTGTACTTCTAGCCCACGTTGTAGCTCTTTCTCTACTCTACAGTGGGCTGCCTGTTCCTCACTAAGGGCAACTTGCAACGCTTTTGTAGTTTCCTCCGGCACCGGCATGATGGAGTAGCTCAATTAAATGCAATGAAGGTTCACAAGACTGGGAATAGAGGAGAGAGTGGTGCCCTCACCAAGTTGGTGGCGTGGGAGCAGCAAGAAGAGAGGCAGCACTATCGAGGCCACTGAAAACAAAATAGCCACCCATGCAGCTACGACCATTGTCAGGAAGAGAAGGCCAGTGACAGTGGCTCTTAACACTACTACTACTGCAGATGCAATGAGCACGTCATTGGTGATGTGGTGCGTAAGATCACGAGGTGAAACTGTTGGTGTAAGAACTGCCACTACAGTCAACGCCTGAATGGAGACGATGGCGCTTGCAGTTGCGTCAGTTGTAGAGGATGCAGCGGTGGCGACAGTAGCAGTGGCTACCGTGACCTGCATGGTAATCTTGGCAGTGGTAGCATCAAGCAAGGAAAGTGGCGTTGCCGCGTGTGCGTATGCCTTAGTTTCTTTGCCCACCGTAGTCTGTGTTAGCACCCTACTGGCACCAGCCGTGGTTGAGAAGGTCGAGGCTACACCAGTTCCGGCGTCAAGGACAGCCCGGATCAAGCTGATGGAGTTGATGTGGATGAGCAGGATTGGAATTTCACCAGTTTCCTCACATGTTGTGGACGGTTCAGCAGTATCTGTTGTAGTTGGCTCAAAAACAGGGTTGGAATCTAGCGCAGGTGCCAATGTAGGGGTCCCCGAGTGGTTCCATACCTGAGGGATGATGTGGAGAAGGTCGGAGGTTATCACCAATGTACACTTGGCGGCCAACTTCACGTTCAACCGCCTCAGGCACGTCATCTCGTTCCTCACGCCATTCAGACCTTTCCAACATGTAATACCTCAGCGGTGTATCATCATCGTCAGTGTGTGGGGAATCGTCAAGAACCCGCCGATCCTCCTACCCAGCATGCTCAAAGTAGCGGGCTGATCTGCAAGCTGAGCCCAGCTCGATGCCAAGGGTACTGTCCAGCGGCCGTGAATCCATTGTGATTGATGGGTTGGCTGTAGATGCAGCCAAAGATGTTGCTTCCATTGGCAGTCACTGTGCGACAATGCTACTACTGATGTTGCAGTGTGAGGACAGCGCCTCTCATCATGCTTTCAGTGTACATTCTGTTGCTGCTAGAGAATGAAGTAGGCAGAACAAGGGCCAGCAGGTAACAATGGCCAGTCCGTAGGAGAGGAGGAGGCAAGGAGAGTTTTTCCTGAGCTACAGGTAACGCAGCTAGCTCCAGGGATGCTGTTGTCCTGGGTTGGGTTGCAACGTCATCCTTGGGGAATGGACAAAGAAGCCCAAGGCTTCCAAGGGTGTAGCCACAAGATATAGCTGCGGATGCTATCATGGCTAAGATTGATGTGGCTATCCTATTATAAGTTACGTACAACTTGCGGCAGAAGTTGGAGGTAGGAGGCAATACAACCTTCTGCGTTGTACGGCACACGATGTGAGACTATGTGGACGGATGGTGGGACTCATGCAGGTTGGAAATCAATAAGAGGGCGAGAGGGATACCTCATTGCTCTAATACCAGTTGTTGCCAGGATGTGTTACTTGCAAGCTAGAATACAGACTGTGGATGTGTGAGTGCAAGCTAGAGGGCGTTACCCGTCATGAATGTGGTAAGCACTTGACTTGTAAAGGTTCTGTAAGAATAGAGACAAGAGATCAGAGTTGAGGGGGTGAGAGTGTAAGACCGTTAAGCACAGATCCACAATGAGCAGACGCTTGAGTAAGCATACACCGACACCTGGGGGTCGAGCCCAACCTTTTGGAATTACCCGAGGATGGCTTCTCACCAGTGCACAGCCAGAATCTGACACGGTGGCCCCCTAAGGATCAGTACCCGAGATAATCATGCAGTTCCTTCAAAATTCCCTGATGCAAGTCACAACGATGCAGGGATCGGCAGAAAAATACACGAGCCCGAGTATCTGTTATGCCAAAAGTAGCATAGATGGTGAACAGGTAGAATTTGCGAGATGGAACACGGTTGAGACTTTGCAGGAAGTGCACTTTGTTGACAAGTGTCAAAGTGATTGAACACATATATACAAGTGTCAAGTTACAAATGGGGCATGGTCAGGATTGTCGAGTTGATTGTGGAGTAACGCATGTGGAGTCACGTCATGAGTGGTTAGATCAAGAAGCTCTGCCAGGGAATCAGGGGGCTTCAAAGAGTCACGGCAAAGATGTGAGATGCATCTTTACAAGAAGTTGATCAAAAGGTCGTAACACTTCTGTTGTCGATTCTCGAAAGTGGTTGAAGTTGTCAGAAGGTGTGCGAAGGATCACCACGGGGCGAGGGAAATCAGCCGAACCTCCCTCGACCATTAGAGTGAAAACTGGGTTCTCGGTACGTGGTGGGTTGTTTGTGTAATGACAGAAATACCCATTTAGAAAGATAAGGGACTAATGTACGTCTAGTATGTAACACTTCCTCCCGCTTTTAGCTACAACATCCCAGCATGCGTACAATTGTGGCCCGGTGATGGTGGTAGTATCTGTCAATCAAAAGATCGACGTCGTGAAGGTTGTCGTAGGGTTCCTAGATGTTAAGTGCGGCGTCATAGCCGTGCCACTTGACACGGTATTCTATCCTGTTGCCACCTCATAGATGGCCAAGGATGTCCTTGATAACATACTCTGTGTCCTCATCTACTTGTATAGGTGGATGGGGAGGAGAATCTCTACCGCGGAAGTTTTTGCCGCGGTCTCGCTAGTGGTTGAGTTACCTGACATGGAACACTGGGTGAATTTGCATCGTGTCAGGGATTTTGAGTCACGTGACCACAAGGGTTTGCATGCGCTCAATCTCAAACATGTCCCAACCATTGGTGTTTAATCTTGAAATAGTCGGCTGTGCAACTTTGATGTTTGCTAAACTAAGGCAAACTCTGTCGCCAGCAGCGAACACTTCGTTGCTACGATGTGGGTCCGCTGCTCATTTCATTGATGCTTGTGTATTCATGAGTGTCTGCTGCATTTCATCCCATATGGTGGAGAAGTTGCGGCGTTGGACATCAATTACGAGGATGTTGCTCTAGCTTGTGTGGTGGAAAGTTTTCCATACACCACTTCAAACGGAGTTTTACCGGCTGCGGTGGATATCACCAAATTGTATGCCATATTGGCAGTTGGGATTTTGTGTGTCCAATCCATAGGTTTGAGCATTGAACGTCGTTGAAAGCTGGATCCGACTTTTGTGGCGAGTCATCAAGTCGCACCAAAAATGGCTGGTGAATCCACCGTCCCTGTCGTTGTGATGGTTCTCAGCACGTCGTGTAGTTGTACGATATTGTTTAGAAATAGCTACATTAGTCCTTTGGTGGTGACGGTGGTCAACTTAGGAATAAAGTGAGACATTTAAAAAACCTATCAACCACCAACAGGATTGCGTCAAGTCCCTTGGGCGTGACAAGTAATCCGGTGACAAAGTCCATGGAGATTTTGCTCCACGGTTCTGTCAGAATGGGGAGTGGCTAAAGAAGTCTAGGTGGCCGCATTCAACGGGATTTTTGTCGGTGACACTTGTCGCAAAATTTGCAGAAGATGGCCACGTTGGTGTGCATACAATCCAACCAATAGTG
>SZWC01003878.1:160258-173115 GCA_023375785.1 Penium margaritaceum | reverse complement strand
CAAACCCAAGAAGGTGTGCATTGGCCTCCCTTTGGTGGCCGTTGCCGTCGGTTGGTACCTACACCATCTTGTTGAGGCTAGCACACGTCGCCCGGTTCACACTTGGTGTTAGAGCCACCATTGGCTCAGGGACACAATCACCTCCGTGGCAATCCCTCATTGTCAACGTAGACCATCACGCATCTCGCCTCTTTGGCAGATTCATGCCCAAGGCCAACCACGCACTCCGGTGACAAGCTGTAACCGGAGGACCCGTTGAGGAAGAAGTCGTACCGGATGCAAAGATGACTTCATCTGACACGTTCCCGATGGCCGCAGCGTTTGACGATCAAGGTGAAGTAACAGCAGCCGCAGCATTGCAAAATTTGCTCGCCAACATGCAGGCCAAGATGCACCTATTGGAGAAGAAAAACTCGTACCTCAATCAAGAGTTCACGAAGCGTCCCGTGAAAACACCAGTGGCAATGCAAACGGACCTACGGTGGACGTCCCGAACTCTTCCAAGCCGGAGCTGTTTGACCCATCAAGGAAGGAGGAGCTAGCTTCGCATGCTTGGATTCTCAGACTAGAGCTGTACTTCACCGCCATTGGCGTGGATGCCTCAAAGTACTAGGCACGCCGTGACTATGCCGTGACCCTATTGAGAGGGGCATCGTTGGATTGGTGGGCCAATGTAATGCGATCCAATCCAAATGGTAGTGGAGTAGCCATGGTCGCCGGCATTGCGGACACGACCAGACTCTTAACCCCATTGGCTCCAACCTGCAGTAGTGGCGAGCCTACCCTAAAATGGCCCACCTCGTGGAAGGAGTTCACGGAGTTGTTCATCAAGCACTTCAGTGTGGGTCACGTGAGGAACAACGCGCGTGCCAAGCTACGTCAACTTCTCCAAACTGGCGGCATCGCGGACTACACCCATAGGTTTTGTGAGTTCGTCGCCAATTGTGGCTTTGACTCCAACATATTGTGCTTCAACTAGAGCAACGGCCTCGAGGACGATGCCCGTGCTGTGACAGTGATGCACGATCTCAACAAAGACCTGCCGGGGATGATCGCAGTAGTAGATCGGTACGACTCGCGTGTGCACTAGGCTCATGCCTACAACTCTTTTGGTGGTGGTTACGAGAAGCGAGTCGAGAGCAAAGACCTGCTCATGGAGATTGGAGCATTGCAACAGTGTAAGTGTCACAACTGTGGCAAGCCTGGCCACATTACGAGTGACTGTTGGCGTCCTAAGAAGGGCGATGGCAAGGGTGAGCGACAAGGGAAGGGGAAGGAAGCCACAAAGGAAAAAAAAAAGAAACAAAGGAGTCAGGAAACGTGGAGAGCCGGGAGAAGATGGCGTTACTCTTGGCTCCTCTCAGCCCAAACCGCCGGTTGACCGCCCACCCGAATGCCTTGCGGCAATTAAGGGGGTTTCCGAGGCCAAGGCATGTGATTTGGGGTATGAGGAGGAGCAGCCCGCACATCTCTTTTTGGCGCCAGTGAAAGGCGTCAAGGGGAAGGTGGGAAGTCTGCTCAATTGTGGCGCAAGCCACAGTTTTCTGAGCATGGAATGTGCGTGGAAGTGGGGCCTTGCGCTCACGAGCAAGAAGCGGACCGCTAACCAACTGGATGGCACGATTGAAGTGGGGTCCCTGACCCATCCCCTCTCCATTTGTGTATTGAAGCTTCGCATAATGACCCTATATAGGGTGTCCCAAATGAAGGATTACGATGTGATCCTCGGTTGTGAATTCCTCCATAAGTACAACCCCGCTGTCCAGTGGGAGGCACGTATCGTCTCAGTCAACCTCATAGACAAAGAGTATCCCCTGCCGACGTGGTCTGAGAAAGAGGCCGCGGAGGAGGAGACTTGTGGGGAGAGCACGTCACAGCAGTCGGTACCTTGCAAGGAGGAATCGGCGCCGATAATGCTGAACTTGGCGCAGCTCAAGCGTGCAATTCGAAAGAAAGAGCAGATTTTTCTGGCATTTGTTCACGACATGGATAACGATTTCGGCGAACCAGAGGATGTTGCGCCTACTCAGGCGCATGGGGCAACTCGTGAGCAGCTGGGGGCCCAAGTCAAGTTTGCCGCTATGCCCGAGTGGCTTTGAAAGGTCTGTACAGAGTTCGAGGACATGTTCCTCGACACCCTCCCGATGGGTCTGCCACATAAGAGGAACATTGATCATCGCATCGCCCTCAAACCAGGAGCGCACCCACCTGTTTGTGCAATGTACCGCATGAGCGAGGCGTAGCTACAGGAGCTCAAGAAGCAGCTGACTGAGATGATGGACCAGTGCTTCATCCGTCCCTCCTCGTTTCCTTGCAATGCACCTGTCTTGTTTGTGCACAAAAACATGGGGGAGATGCAAATGTGTGTGGACTACCCGGGGTTAAACGAGCTGAACATAAAGAACCGGTGCCCGCTTCCATGAGTCAAGGAGCTCTTCAATCAGCTCCGTGCGGCTCACTCCTTCACAAAGATTGACCTCCGATCAGGGTACCACAAGATCCTCATCTCAGTAGATGATGTGGACAGCCTTACTTATCCGTTATGGTTACTACAAGTTCCTCGTGATGCCTTTCGGGTTCACCAATGTGCCGGCCATGCTCATGGCGGCGATGAATAACATCTTCAAGGCATACTTGGATGACTTCATGGTGGTGTACCTTGACGACATCTTGGTGTATAGTAGGATGGCAGAGGAGAATGAAGAGCACGTGAAGAGCCCTCGAGATTTTGAGGAAGGACAAGTTTTTTATAAAGCTCACTAAGTGTGGGTTCACGGTGGAAATTTTTGAATTCCTTGGACACATAATTGGCGATGAAAATGTTGCTATGGACTCACGCAAGGCATCGGCCGTGTAAGAGTGGCCAAAGCTGTGTAATGTACATGATGTGCAAGCGTTCCTTTGCAACTACTACCGCAAGTTTATCCTTGGTTACGCGGGAGTGTCAGCGCCACTCTCCAATCTCACTCGCAAGGATTGTGAGTGGAATTGGGGAGTTAGCGGACAAGAAGCCTTTGAGAATCGCAAAAGGGCTGTGACCTCCACGCCGGCCTTACACTTGGCCGACAGCGGCTGTGAGTTTGAAATGGCGATGGATGCATCGGACATGGCCATTGGTGGAATCCTTTTGCAGCACTTTGGCAACGGGCCGCAGCCAGTCGCCTACTACTCACGCAAGTTGCACGGGGCAGAGCTAAAATAGACCACCCATGACAAGGAGATGCTCTCTGTGGTCGCAGCGGAACTGGCAGTGCTATCTCAAGGCGCAAAAATGCATGGTCTACACCGACCACGACGCATTGAACTACTTCAAGACATAGCCAAACCTCAGCTGGCGGCAAGCGCGTTGGATGGAGTACCTCAAGTCGCACTTCGACGTTCGAGATCGAGTACCGTCCAGGTCGCATCAACCCAGCCGACGCACTCTAATGGCGACCAGACCTAATGATGCGAATCGCATCTCTCACCATCCACGAGGATGCCTTCCTCATATAGCTTCTCACGGAGGGATACGAGGCGCATGGGGAGTACGACGCACGGAGATTTTTCTTTGAGAAGCTGTATTGGCAACGGCACAGCGTGTAGCACATAGTGGTTCCCACGGTGCCCGCGCTTTGGCAGCTGATTTTGGAGGAGTGCCATGATAGTGGCCTGAGCGACCACTTCTCTGCTGTCAAGACATTGAAGACAGTGGATCGCTTTTTTTGGTGGCCCACCATGTCCTCGGACGTGGCTGACTTCTGTCAGAGTTGTGACGTGTGCCAACGCAACAAGGCACGGAGGACAAAGACCCAGGGTCTCCTCCAACCCTTGCCCATCCCGGAGCATTCATGGCAAGACATCCCCATGGACTTAATTACGAGCTTGCCCGAGACAGCGGCAGCTCACAATGCGGTGTTGGTGGTGGTGGATTCCTTCAGCAAGGTGTCACACTTCATCGTGTAACATGGTGAGTGTGGAAGATAGATCGGCTGTTCCTCAAGCACATGGTGCGTCTCCATGGTGTACCGCGGTCCATTGTGAGGGACTGTGACCGGCGCTTCACGAGTAAGTTCTGGCGAGAACTCATGGAGCGGTACAGTAGCAAGGTGCAGCTATTTGAGTAGTTTTCATCCCCAAACTGATGGACAGACGGAGCGGATGAACCAGACGCTAGTGAAGCTCCTCCGTACAGTTGGTGATCTAGACACGACATGGGACCAACAGTTGCCGGTTGCTGAACTGGCGCACAACTCTGCCACATCTACCTCCACCAGTAAGGCGCCATCTGAGATGGTGAACGGGACTGTACACGCCACGCCTCTCAGTTTTCACTCTGCCAGCATCCTGCCCTCGATGGAGTCTACCACACTTGACTTCAAGCAGATTTGGACAGCGATTCGACATGCATTGGCGAAGGTGCAAGAGAAGCAGAAACTGCAAGCTGACCGCCGACGTGCAGACGCAATCCTCATAGTTGGTGACCGCGTGCTTCTCAATAGTGCACACGGGATCCGATCGGAAAAGTTGAAACTCGGTGAATTGGTCCATTCGTGATGCTCAAAATGCAGACACTAGTGGTGACGCGGTTGGCTCTTTTGCCTTCCACGCATGTCCAAAATGTGTTCCAAATATCCAAGCTCAAGCTCTACCATGATCCGGCTGAGCAATTTCTTGGCCGCAGTTCGGAGCCTCTCCCTCCAGTGGTCATCGAGGGCAAAGAAGAATTTGAGGTAGAGGCCATCCTTTCCCATCGTCATCATGGCCGTGGATAGGAGTACCAGGTCAAGTGGAGGGGCTATGACGCAGCCCACAACTCATAGGAGCCTGACCGCAACTTCAATGTTGGTGGGGTGAATGCCATCCTCCGATGGTATCAAGAGCGAACCTGGACAGCTCGCTCCTCAAGGAGGGGGTAGTGTAAGCCGGAAAGTGTGAACGGCAATGATTACAACTTGAAGCTTTTTAGAATGTACAATCTGACTGTGGATTCAGAACCTAAAGTCAAAACCGTGCGATATCGGGGTCGATCCATCAAGACTTGAGGAAGTTATGCCCAGCCAAAGATTGGACCGGCCGAGGAGAAAACAGGTGACGGGAATTCATCCCCAAGAACCAAGGTTCGACCCTCGGAAAACCCAACAAGGCCGAAGCGTTCCTTGGGGCCCAGCTATTCAATGAGTCAAGGATCATTGAGGGTCAAGTTTGCTTCATAATGGCGTCCCGATGTCTTATACCCAGAAAGGGCGCTTCGGGCAGCCGTCACCGTCGCTAGTGGTGCTGCAAGAGACACATTGTCGTGGGTTACGGAAATGGTCATATCTCATTCATTCCTCCATGGAATGATGTGATTCTTAGTCCATTGGAAATCGGGGAAGAGGAGCTACATGATGCTAAGGCAATAACACTCATCCTCGGCCCATACAGAGCCACGCACAACTCGGCGACCCCGGGTCCCCTAGGATATGTCATCATGTACAGATAGTCTTGTATGTTGACACTTGAACAACAAGTACAGTTTACTCCCACTGTGTCACACGTGTTCCCATGATCCCCCAAGACAACCCTACGCTTCTGCAAACCCAGGAAGGTGTGCATTGGCCTCATTTTGGTCATGGTTGCCGCCGGTTGGTGCCAACAACATCCGGTTGAGGCTAGCACACCGCACGCGGTTCACAGCCATGATGGTCATAACCTCGTGTAAACAACTACTTGAGGTACGAATCTTGCTGTAACTGTAGTGTTACTACCTCGGCCATCAGATCTGGTCGGCGGCTGAGTGCGTCTGCTGGGTTGGATTTTCTCGGCCGATACACGATATCGTGGTTGAACCCGGATTGGAGGAATTCCATCCATCGGGTTTGACGTTGACTGATATTCAACCACCAGCATCTCCTTCTCGTTGACGGCCTAGTTGAGTCCCGGTCCCTGCAGCTTTTGCCACATGTGTGTGACAGGTTACTCTCTGTTGTTGTGATGTTGTTGGAGGACCGTGCCGATGGCTCGATCGGAAGCATCCGTAGCTATGACGTAGTCAGCCGTTGGATTGGCTAATCGTAGGGATGGTGCCGAGGTCAAAGCGTAACGTAAAGCAGTGAACGCATCTTGTTTGCTCTCTCCCCACCGCCACACATTTTCTTTTCGAGTGAGATGAGAAAGAGGCATTGACACTCAGGTGTAATCCCATTCGAAACGCCAGTAGTAATTGCAAAAGCGGGGGGAAAGTTGAAAGTCTCAGACTTTCGTTGGTGCTTTCCAATCAGCACCTGCTGCCACCTTTTTGGATGCATGGTGATCCGTTCGCCATTGATGATATGACCGAAAAACTCGATGGAGCGGTGACCAAGGAGCACTTGGGAGTTTTCTGAAAAATTCTATTTTTGTAAAGCATTGAGGAATTTTTGGAGGTGTCCGTCGTGCTCTTCCGAGGTGCGGCTATACGTCAAAATGCACTCGAGGTACAACACGCCAAAATTGTCAAGTTATGGGCTGAAAATGCTGTTCAACGTCGCCATGAAGGTTGTTGGTGTCAACCGGCCTGAGGCAAACGGACTAGAAAACAGGGCCGACACAATAGCACCTGCCGTCCGCTCCTAGCATTTCAGCTAGGAGAAGATATCACCCTCAGGATCACGGTTCCACACTGAGCAATTCCTAGGCAATCACTTGCTAGCAACCGTGTCCACTTAACACTTGGTCACTTTCGCGCGAGGTGCTAGTCAAAGACTAACTCCTGGGGCTTAGACCAACCAGTGTCTTCTTTATACTGTTCCTTATTTGGACAACTCTGTGAGGAGCATCTAAGGCCAGATTGTGTAATTAGAATGAGAAATGAGCCTGGTACATATAGTCCTAGGCCTGGCTTCTAAGGTGTGTGGGTAGTGGTACTTTTGGGGTGGTCACTCCACACCACCTCACCAGTCCACCAATTGGCGCATCCACTGAACGCCAAGTGGCACACTCATCTCATGCATGGAGGAATATCTGAGAAACTTCCCCCCTGTGCAGGAAGGTCAAAAAACATCCTGCGCACATCAAGGCTCGATCGCAGGACCTGTTGTCCCTAAGTCCAATATGCTATCCGTTGCGCTACACTTCTGGTGTCTCGCTTGGACTTGCACCACAAACAATGTTTGGGGGACTTACTCCAAGGGAGCAATGCATGCACAACCTGTCCGTCAAGCCATAGCAGTGGCCATGGGGCATAGAAGAACAACAATCTCTCCCTTGCACCTTGGGCCACCTGCTATGGTAGTTTTCTTCAGCATGAACCTGTAGCTCTAGGTTGTGTTTGCGCATGTCAATTTTCTTGATCTTTAGTCCTCATGTCTTGCATCCACCATGCCGACTCCTCGAGCAACATGCAAGTCGCTGTCTAGCGGCTTTGTCAAGAAGTCCGCAAACATTTTCTTGGTTGCGACGTGCTCCAGTTCCACGACACCCTTGGCAACAAGGTCACGTGAGTAGTGGTACCGAATATCAATGTGCTTTGTACGCCGGGAGATCATGTCGTCCTCTGCCATAGCCATGGCACTTTGGTTGTCGATGCGGATGATGGTTGTTTCCTCTTGTGGTGCTTTGATCTCATCGAGCAAACTGCGAAGCCACTGTGTTTCCTTGCACACTTTGGAGAGTGCAATGTACTCCGCCTCAGCAGTAGAAAGTGAGACGGTGTCCTGCTTCCTGCTTGCCCACGAGACCGCACCACCGTTGAGAAGACAGACAAACCTTGAGGTTGACTTCCTGTCATCAATCCGTCCTCCCCAGTCCGCGTCAGTGTAGCATGTCAGTCGCAGCAAGTCTGATCCTTCTAGACCTTCAAACCTAAGTCCAACGTGCCGAGTCTTTTTGAGGTAGCAAAAAATCCCCTTCACCACTTGCCAATATTCTGGCCCAGGGTTGGCCACAAACCTGCTCACCTAACCCACTGCATAAGCAATGTCAGGTCGTGTTCCCACCATTGCATACATGAGGCTCCCAACGGCGGACTGGTATGGAATGTTTTGCATCTCCCGCCGGTCTGCCTCGTTGCTTGATGACATAGAGGAGGAGAGCTTGCAGTGGGAGGGCATGGGCGTGCTGACGGGTTTGCAATCCTCCATGTTGGAGCACTTCAAGACGTCCATGATGTACTTGGTCTGGTTGAGCTCGATGGTGCTTGCTCTGCGGTTGCGGTGAACAGCAATCCTGAGGTAGTACTCGAGAGGTCCCATATCCTTCATCTTAAACTTGCTGGCCAAATTTTTCTTGAGGTCCGTAAGGGCCTCCTGCGAGGAAGAACACATGATGAGATCGTCCACGTACAACGCCACGAGTAGCAAGCCACGTTCGTCCTTTCGCACATAGACGCTGGGGTCATTCTTGCAATGTGCAAAGGCGATCTCAGCCATGAAGCTGTCCATCTCCTTGTACCAGATCCGTGGGGCCTGTTTCAGCCCGTACAACGCCTTCACCAGCTTGCACACCTTACCCTTGGGTGCTTTGACACCTTCAGGTACCTCCATTAGCACCTCCTTGTCGAGCTTCCCGTAAAGGAAAGCTGTCTTTACATCCATCTGGTGGATCTCAAGGTCTTTGGCGGCAGCAACGGCAAGCAGGGACCTGATTGAGGCAAACGTAACAACCGGTGCGAAGGTCTCATCGTACTCAAACCCTGCACGCTGTGAGAATCCTTTTGCCACGACCCTTGCCTTGTACTTGTCGATGCTATCATCTTACTTCCACTTCAACCTAAGCACCCACTTTGAGCCCACCACATGAGCGTTAGCGGGTCTGTCCACCAGCACCCATGTGCCATTTTCTTCGATGGACGCAAGCTCGCTGTCCACCGCCTCCTTCCACTTGGCCGCATCGGGCCTTGCCAACGCCTCAGCCATAGTGAGTGGCTCTCCCTGAGCCAAACAGGACCAGTTCAGTCCAGTCCAACATCCGATGTCAGCGTCGTACTTTGGAGTTTGTTTTCTTTGTCGTGTGCTGTGACGTTGCATTGCTGGTGGATCTTCACGATGTTATTGCTCCTGTGCTGCTGGCTTTCCTGAAGTTAAGTTTTCTTCTTTTGAAGAGCCACTGGCCTCTGAGCTGTTTTCAGAGGCCTCGGACGTCTCCGACTCAGTGTTGGAGCTCGCCGCTGCGTTAGCCTGCGCAGCCGCTCTCCCTGCCACACCACTGTTCTTCACGGCCTGTTGTACTGGCACCATTTGCCAGTTTTCGGGAGCTTAATCTCCTGTGTTATGGGAGCCGCCGGTTGAGGCGGTGATGACATCATCATGCTGAGGTCATATGCATGTTTTGATGCTCCCATTGTATTCTAAATGAAAAACCGTACAATATCGACCCAAGAACCAGGGCATTTGGTGCAGGGACGAAAAAGATACGGCCGTGCAAAGGTGGGAGGCACACCTCCAGAAAACAGGAGACGTACCGGTTCGACCCCGAGCACGGCGGAGCGACTTTCTCGCCCACTGCAGCCAAAGCGCCCCTGGATGGACGTTTAGCCAATGAGGCAATGTTCATTGGGGTCCATGGGCGCTTCAGGATGGCGGCTGGAGCTGCATTCGCAAGCAAGGGCGCTTCGGGCGGTCGTGACCTCCGCTGGCGGTGCTGCCAGCGGCCGTCACGCGTGGAGTATTCAAACGGCCATAACTTAGCCGTTTGTTCACAGATTGAGGTGTTCTTTGGTGCGTTGGAAAGCTCTTAGCGCGTACTACATGATGCATGTGTTATTTGCATGAGTGCACCTCGATAAAGGGCTTCGGAGCGCCGAGTAGATTTCGGCTGCCCCATAGGGGCTGGTACATAAGGAAGCCTAGGGATTGATCTAGGCATGCCAATCTTACCCAGAGACTATGTACATTGCCTTGTACTGATCTATCAAGTCTAAAGGATTTATTCCTTTCCCAACTCTCCTTGTGTTCCAAGCGTTGCCTTGCACACGTCCATTCGATCCTACAAGTCTTCCGCAGCGCACCTTGGTCCAAACACCGCCGGGAGAGTCGCACGACGGAAACCTCGGTCACTAGCAGCGGCCTTGCTGCTAGGAGAGGGTCGTGCGACATCTCAAGGGTTGGCCCACACACCAAGGGGTCAAGGGTGGGAGGTTTATCCCAAGGGCTCGGCGTGTGACCGTCACGCCGGGCGCCCCTCGGTTCACATTTGGTATCAGAGCGCGTGGACGTTCACTCGGTTTTGCGCGAACCCAAGGGAGGCAGCAGATCTGCCACAACTGCGTTTGGCCGTAATTTTTTCGTCACGACCAGAACCATGGCAGCAGGGGCGTACGACCAGGCCTACCTCATGGAGGAGATCCGGCGTTCTCTTGACGAGTTGCGTCAAGAGAACCAGCAGCTGCGTGCGGAGGTTGAGGCGAGGTACGTCGGCCAAGGGAGCAGTGCGTTGGGGGGTGTTGCATTGGCATCCGCACCTGCCTTTCGGCGGCCCAAGCCGAAGGAGCCGGAGTTCTACACCGGCAAGGGCAGTGCGCGCGAGTGGCTCTTCACGGTGAACCAGTACTTCACGGCTTTGGGCATTCCCGTGGGAGAAGATGCCACAAGATTGGAGTATGCGCCTACGCTACTCCGGGGAATGGCGCTACAGTGGTGATTGGCGTTGTGCCGGCGGAACGCCGCTGGGTTGCCGGACGGGCTGGGGGCCGGGACACGGCTTCAGCCACTGTTGAGTCTACCGCTGGGGCGGGAAGTGTAGCTCGGGGCACGGGTATTGACGGAGAAGCCAGAGACGTGGGAGCAGTTTGAGACGATGCTCCAGGCGCGTTTCGACCTCCTCAACGGCAGCCGGGTCGCACGTGATAAGATCAAGCACGTCAAGCAAGGCGGATCAGTCCAGGACTACACTAAACGCTTCATGGCCTTGGCGGCGCAGATTGACGACCTCTCGGACGCGGAGGCGTACGACCGCTACCACGACGGCCTGAAGCCGCACGTCCAACGCGAACTCGCGGTGCTCGGGTTGCGGACGTTTGCGGAGTTGGTCTCGGCGGCGGAGCGCATCGATGCGGTAAGCTACAATGCGCGCCGGACCAACTATGCAACACAACCACGGGTGGAGCAGCCGGGTCAGGCTGTGCCCATGGAGGTGGATGCAATCCAAGCCGGACAGCGAGGCGCAGGCGGACAGCAAGGACCGAGAGGCAAGTGCTGGGCTTGTGATGAGGAGGGTCATCGCAAGCGGGATTGCCCCAAGCGCAAGGCACAGCAGGGAAACGGGCAGCAGCAGTAAGGAGGGGAGGACCTACTGCTGCAAGTCTTTCGTCCGCAAAGGACAGCACCAGTCCTGAAAGGCTTTTGCCAATTAAGGAGCTGCCTCAAGTGATGTTGCGGAATGAAGGTGAGACCCGACAGTTTCCAGGGATCGTCTTGGAGCTGGTTCTTGAGATTCCGGAGGGGAATTTCAAGGGTCGGAGGAAGCTACGCGGGCTGCTAGACAGCGGTGCAAGTCATAGCTTCTTCAACGACAGTTTGGCGACAAGGTTGGAGCTCGCACGGCAGCCGGGGACGTCGGCCAAGGCGCGGCAGGTGTCCGGAGTGGTGGAGTGCGGCAGGCCTCTCGTCAAGCACAAGGTCCATATGGGTGAGTTGGGTTGTAACATGGAGTTCCACACTTGCCCTATGGATGACTACGATTGTTTGATCGGTCGGGATTGGTTACACGCCTGGAATCCGGAGGTGGATTGGAGGTGCAACCGGGTGGTCGTGAAGGCGGGCGGGAAAGATATCACTTTGCCTTTGTGGCGGGGTGAGGGGAAGGAGTCGGAAGTGGCGGAAGCAGGGAAGCAGCTGCGCATCATCAACTTGCAGCAGCTGAAGCGGTGCGAGCGCAAGGGTGGCCAGGTTTACTTGGCATGGGTGCGTCCACAACAAGCAGCAGAGCAGCAGATTGCAGCGGTTGAAGCAGCGGAGGGGCAGTCGGTGGAAGGCGCGGGGGCTCCAGAGTTGCCTCCAGGTGTTGGGGAGGTGCTCAAGGAGTTCGGGGACGTTTTTCCGGAGGAATTGCCAAAGGGACTGCCACCGCGGTGCGACATCGACCACAAGATCAAGGTGGTGCCAGGTTCGTCGCCAACGGTGCGGTCTTACAACCGCATGAGCGACGCGGAGCTTGCGGAGCTCAAGAAGCAGTTGGGGGAATTGGTGGACCAGGGCTTCATTCGACCGTCGGTGTCTCCATACGCGGCACCGGTGCTGTTCGTCAAGAAGAAATCAGGGGAGCTGCGGATGTGCGTGGACTACCGAGCGCTCAACAACATCACGGTGAAGAACCGCTACCCGTTGCCGCGGGCCGAGGAGCTGTTCGACCAGCTACGAGGCGCACGCGTCTTTAGCAAACTGGACCTGAGGTCGGGGTACCACCAAATCCGCATTGCGGAGGAGGATGTGGAAAAANATGGAGGAGCACCAAGAGCACCTGCGGACGGTGATGGAAGTGCTGAGAAAGGAGCGGCTGTTTGCCAAGCTCAGCAAGTGTGAATTCGCCAAGCAGGAGGTGGAGTTCCTCGGGCACATTGTCAGCGGGAGGGGAATCCGCATGGATCCAAAAAAGGTGGAAGTGGTGCAGGAGTGGCCAGAGCCGGCGTGCGTGCGTGACATCCAGGTTTTTCTGGGTTTTACGAACTACTACCGGAGGTTTATCTGGGGGCACGCGGCAATGGGAGCACCCTTGACAGACTTGCTCAAGAAAGGGCGCCAATGGGAGTGGGGTGCAAAGGAGGGGCAAGCCTTCGGTGCAATGAAGGCTGCCATGTGTCAAGCCCCGGTGTTGGTGCATCCGGACACGAGCAAGGAGTACGTGTTGGCGACGGACGCAAGCGACTATGCAATCGGCGGGGTGCTGATGCAGGACCAAGGGAAGGGGTTGCAGCCCATTGC
>SZWC01003878.1:119566-159276 GCA_023375785.1 Penium margaritaceum | reverse complement strand
CACCTCCAGAAAACAGGAGACGTACCGGTTCGACCCCGAGCACGGCGGAGCGACTTTCTCGCCCACTGCAGCCAAAGCGCCCCTGGATGGACGTTTAGCCAATGAGGCAAGGTTCATTGGGGTCCATGGGCGCTTTGGGATGGCGGCTGGAGCTGCATTCGCAAGCAAGGGCGCTTCGGGCGGCCGTGACCTCCGCTGGCGGTGCTGCCAGCGGCCGTCACGCGTGGAGTATTCAAACGGCCATAACTTAGCCGTTTCTTTGCGGATTGAGGCGTTTTTTGGTGCGTTGGAAAGCTCTCAGCGCGTACTACATGATGCATGTGTTATTTTTATGAGTGCACCTCGATAAAGGGCTTCGGAGCGCCGAGTAGATTTCGGCTGCCCCATAGGGGCTGGTACATAAGGAAGCCTAGGGATTGATCTAGGCATGCCAATCTTACCCAGAGACTATGTACATTGCCTTGTACTGATCTATCAAGTCTAAAGGATTTATTCCTTGCCCAACTCTCCTTGTGTTCCAAGCGTTGTCTTGCACACGTCCATTCGATCCTACAAGTCTTCCGCAGCGCACCTTGGTGCAAACGCCGCCGGGAGAGTCGCACGGCGGAAACCTCGGTCACTAGCAGCGGCCTTGCTGCTAGGAGAGGGTCGTGCGACATCTCAAGGGTTGGCCCACACACCAAGGAGTCGAGGGTGGGAGGTTTATCCCAAGGGCTCGGCGTGTGACCGTCACGCCGGGCGCCCCTCGGTTCACATCCTGACTCCAGCAGCACCAACCACTCTCCCTGTTTTGGAGCTTGCGTGGGATCAAGCATCTCTTCCTTGCCTGGTTTCCTTTCATCAAAGGTTACATCCTGGCTGGTGATGAGTCTTCTTCCTGCCAGGTCCCATAGGCGGTAGGTCTTGTGGGCCGTCTCATAGCCCACCATAACGCACTTTCGCGCTCTTGCATCATGCTTGCCGGCACCCTCACCCGCCTGGATCTTTGCCCATGCGGTGCAGCCAAATACTTTCAGGTGTGATGCGTCCGGCTTCTTCCCTGACCAAACTTCTTGTGGCGTCATCTGTTGCTTTCCCTTCTTCTTTCCGCGCCTGCCCAGAGCAGCCGCAGGAGTCAGGTTGACAAGATAGCATGCCGTTCTTGCCGCTTCTGCCCAGAACCGCGGTGGAAGCTTTGCATCAAAGAGCATGCTATGCACCATGCCAAGGATGGTCTTATTCATCCGTTTGGCAACACCATTGCTCTGCAGCGTGTAAGGCGTTGTGGGCTGGTGGTTGATCCCATGTTGACGCAACCAGCCCTTGCATGCCTCTTACTCGACGCCGTTGTCGCTTCGTATCGCTTTGACTTTCTTTCCGGTCTGCCGCTCCACCATGGCGACAAACTCCTGCAACTTTTCTCTGACCTCTCCCTTTGCTTTGAGGAAGAAGATCCACACCTTGCAACTGTGGTCATCTATGAAGGTCAGAAAATACTTGCTACCACCATTTGACGCCGTGCGAAAGAGTCCGCACACGTCGGTGTGAATCAGGTCAAGGGCTGATTCTGCGCGGCGACCATTGCGCTCAAAGCGAGTTTGCTTGGTCTTGCCTTGGAGGCAAGGTTCACACAGGCTGCCACACCCAACCGCATCCTTCTCCCAACCATCCATGCCACGGACCAGCTGTTGTTGCTGGATGACTTGGAGCGTGCTGTTTGCAGCATGCCCAAAGCGTCTATGCCACAGATCAGCATCTTTGTCTTTTGCGGCAGAGGATGGTTTTTCAGTTTTTGTTGGTGTGCTCTCCAGCGTCGGTGTCGAGACCACTGCCTCCGCTGCACCCGCATGACCCTCGTTTTCCGAGCTCTTTGCTGCTGTTGTCTGCAATACGTAGAGTCCGTCAACCCGTGGAACCTGTGCCACGAGATCTTTGTTGGCGTAGAGGACCTTGATGTCCTCGTTCCTGGCGATGACCGCCTTCTTCTGCGTGAACACCACCGTCATGTCGTTGTCCGTTATTTTTTACACGGACAGAAGGTTTGCCGCAAAGGAGGGCATGTGGACCACGTCACGTAGTCGTAGATCCTTCTCTACACCATTGAGGCTGATGCTCACCAGCTTGTCGCCCACGCCCTTTGCGTTCACGACGCTACCGTTTGCGCATCTAAACCGCCGATCGGTGGGGCCAATGGAGACAAATCCAGCCTGGTCGTTGCTAGAGTGATGATCGGTGTTTGAGTCAAGCCCAAAAGCTCATGGCCTGAGCAGCGCCGCTCCTTTTGCTGGAGGCGTGCTCTGTGCCATCATGTTGGTGGCTTCTTTTCCACCCTTTTTGCTGCCTTTGTTCCCACCGCTTCCGCTGTCTTCCTTCTTTGGCGACCTGCACTCTCTTGCCCAGTGCCCAGGTTTGCCGCAGTTGCGGCAGTTACCGTGTCGCTTGGGAGCCTTGCCGCCATTGTTTCCTCCGCCACCACAGCTTCCACTGCCGCCTTTCTGACCTGAGGCTGACCCTTTGCTCCCGCGGCCACCGTAGCATACGGCATAGGCTGAGAAGTTAGCCTCACTTCCGCTGCGGCGCATGGCCTTGATTTGCACGTACTCGGACACTACCGTGTACGTCAGGTCATCCTCCTTCCAGCCGCCCATGACGGTGATCATTGGGCTCCAGCTCTCCGGTAGCGCCATGAGGAGGATCATGGCTTGCATGTTTTCGTCAAGGTCCCAGTTCATCCGGCAAGCTTCGCCAAGGAGTCCTTCAAACTCCTGTAGGAAATTGGGGATTGATTTGCCCTCATTCACTCGCATGCTGATCAGCCGTTGTAGGATGAATAATCTGTTCGCGAGGGAGGTGGACTGGTGCACGCACTTGAGCTTGTCGTAAGCTTCGGAAGCCAGCGTGTACCCGGCAATGATGGGAACATATTTCTTGGCTATCGCGTTGCTGAGAAATAACATGACAATATCATTTCGATCCATCCATGCCTCATGCTCGGATGTGCCTTCCGCGGGAACCTGCTCCTCTCCCTTCAGTAGCTTGAAGAAGCCACGCACTTTCATCGCTAGCTCGAACTGCCATCTCCAAAGGGGGAAGTCAATCCCCTCGAAAATGGGGATTCCTCCCAAGGGTCCAAGACCTTGCGGCAGTGACGTAGCACTCACATTTGCTCGAGTGGTCTGCCCTGTGGCAGCCACTATTGAGTTTGAGGACTGCCCTGCGGTAGCCCCCACTCCTACTGATGGGTCAACCATTTTTGTTGCCCTTATCTGCTTCCAACGTCTCTGCTGCGTTGAGGCCGATGTAGGCTGACGTTAGCTGATGTCTGCTACTGGTTTTAGGATGCAGATCCGTTGCTTAACCCTCCAGCTGATGCTGGAGGGGTAAGCAAACACACCTAGGGTCTTGCCACCAAGGGCAGAGCTTGTCCTGGTTGGGACACAAGGGTCGTGCCTCCAAGGGCAGAGCTTGTCCTTGGTCCCTGTGTGCTGAGTGTAGACCAAGCCGTTGGAGTTGATGAAGCTGATGGAGCTGATGGAGCTGATGGAGCCGGCGTGCGCACCTAGAGAGAGCGTACCAGAGTTGAACGAAGCGTGCCTTACAACTGGTCAGTGTGGGTCCATAACCCTTTGTCAACCGGCCTGAGGCAAACGGACTAGAAAACAGGGCCGACACAATAGCACCTGCCGTCCGCTCCTAGCATTTCAGCTAGGAGAAGATATCACCCTCCGGATCACGGTTCCACACTGAGCAGTTCCTAGGAAATCACTTGCTAGCAACCGTGTCCACTTAACACTTGGTCACTTTCGCGCGAGGTGCTAGTCAAAGACTAACTCCCGGGGCTTAGACCAACCAGTGTCTTCTTTCTTCTGTTCCTTAGTTGGACAACTCTGTGAGGAGCATCTAAGGCCAGATTGTGTAATTAGAATGAGGAATAAGCCTGGTACATATAGTCCTAGGCCTGGCTTCTAAGGTGTGTGGGTAGTAGCACTTTTGGGATGGTCACTCCACACCACCTCACCAGTCCGCCAATTGGCGCATCCACTGACCGCCAAGTGGCGCACTCATCTCATGCATGGAGGAATGTCTAAGAAACTTCCCCCCTGTGCAGGAAGGTCAAAAAACATCCTGCGCACATCAAGGCTCGATCACAAGACCTGTTGTCCCTAAGTCCAACATACTATCCGTTGCGCTACACTTCTGGTGTCTTGCTTGGACTTGCACCACAAACAAGGTTTGGGGGACTTACTCCAAGGGAGCAGTGCATGCCCAACCTGTCCGTCAAGCCATAGCAGTGGCCATGGGGCATAGAAGAACAACAGTTGGGACATTCGTGAGTCCAAAGTGAATGANATGTCTAAGAAACTTCCCCCCTGTGCAGGAAGGTCAAAAAACATCCTGCGCACATCAAGGCTCGATCACAAGACCTGTTGTCCCTAAGTCCAACATACTATCCGTTGCGCTACACTTCTGGTGTCTTGCTTGGACTTGCACCACAAACAAGGTTTGGGGGACTTACTCCAAGGGAGCAGTGCATGCCCAACCTGTCCGTCAAGCCATAGCAGTGGCCATGGGGCATAGAAGAACAACAGTTGGGACATTCGTGAGTCCAAAGTGAATGATCATGAACTCGAAATGACGTAGCGTGTTTGGAACGTCTTCTCAATGTCAACTTCTGCCACGCGGTTCTGGTGAAAATTTGAGCCCCTCAAAGTTGGTCGAAAATTCGTCCGCTTGAGAAAGAGGGTCGCGATTCCTGATGGTACCATCGTTCAACGCCTGTAGTCCATGCACATCCACATTTTTCTAGTTTTCTTTTTCACAAACAATATTGGTGCGGCGTATGGTGACATGGATGGGTGGATGAACCCTTGACCGAGCATCTTGTCTAGTTGCATCTTTAGCTAGGTCAGATTGTGATCGCTCATCTGATAGGCCCTTTGAAGTGTGGGTCAGTTGCTCGGTTTCAACTTGATGCGAGATTCGATGTCGCGTTGAGGCGGTATTGTTTTTGGGAGTTTTCCAAGGAAGACGTCCGCAAACTCTTGAATGAGAGGTGCAAACTATTCGAGTACCATCGTGAACCTTGTTGATGCTGATGACGAAGATGAGGCTGATGAGGCTGATGAGTTAGCTGCTACTACATCTGCTTCCTCCATTGGCTCAAAATCTACGAGCAATGCATGAGCTCCTCGTCTTATGTAGTGCTTAGCCACGTTAAGCACTTTTGGCTATGCAAGATGTCACTCCTTGGCTACCGTCACTTCCTCCGCTGCTTCCACCTCTATTGCTTCCGTTATCTTCTTCCGCCCCACACGCATAAGTTGTTGCTTGGCGTCGTTGACTTCCATGTAGATATCGCCATTGTTCCAGAAAACCTGCTGGTCGTGCTCGTAGAAGAAATCTTGTCCAAGAATGATTTTGTGATCATTCATTGGAAAAAACCTCAAGATGGTTACATCACCCAAGTCTTCAACTTGTAGTTTTGGTGGTTCTCAGAGTCTTTGTACTTGTAATCCCCCGTCGACGGTTTTTCCTTCAAACACCCCTGGTTTGGTCTGGAAACCTGAGTTGCTAACCATGTCTTTGCTTACAAAACTGTGAAAAGCTCCCCCATCCAATACTGCCACTACCAGTCTGCGACTCTCGCAACCTCAGGGTTACACTTTTAACAGTATCGCAAGTTGGTCGTCCTCATATCCCGTGTCAAACTTTGCAATCTCACAAACCCTCTGCAGTGACCTAAGCCAATCAAATTGTCGATTGTTCTCTGCAAATTGCTCCTCACGGACAAAAGTTGCGCCTTTCACTCCTATCCTTTGCCGTTTCCTGCCTAGTTTTTTCTATGACTTGCCCCCATTTTGGCTTGTTCTTTGTTTCAGAAGTTGCCAACAATATGTCCGAATTTTCTATAGTTGTAGCAATTGCGGGTGTCCCTCTTGACGACAGCATCCACTTCCATAGGAGTCGAGGAGTCCCCCGACTAACTTTATCTGTTCCCACAATGATTATGGTTGGTATGTCGCCATCCATAGGGTTCTTGGCTGCGAGCATTGATCCTTTCTGTTGATCCTTTCTGTCTGTCAATCCTTTCTGCGACTAGGATCATCCATGGTACATTGTTTTGCATACCAAACCTGGCGATCGCTCACTGGATGTCTCGTTTGAGGCCGTTGTTGTACTAAAAACAAAGCTCTCCGGGGGCGATGTCTGCACCAGTGATGATCTCGATGAATCTCCGTGTGCAATTTGCCACGGTGGAGTGCTGATGGAGATGTTACAGCTTGTACGGAGTGTCGTGCTTCTTGTTCAGCTATCCAAAATGTGCAAGCATTGCGCGTAAGAATTCTTCCAGTCGGTAGGTGGCGTCAGCACATTTTGCCATTGTGGGTTGATATAGTCCAAGGGTAGAACGCATGCGATTAGTGATATAAGACGGGCGCCGCTGGTCGTTGTTAAGGGCCCGCCTGTCTCCTATTCTTGTTAGATGGCCTCTAAGTCTGAGGACCAGCTTTGCGCCGTGCCATGCAAAAGTGCAGCTGCGAGGTCAATCTATTGGTGTGTGTGTGTGGCTTCCACCCGTCACGAGCGACGGCCAGGAAAGCTGCGGTACAAGAGAGCGTGAAGACATGATCCTCGATGTGGACCCGGAGGTACTAGCGCATTGGCAAGTGGTGGACCACCCACTCGGAGCTGACCGACGACTGCCCCAGTGTCGTGGATGTTGTCTCAGACCTTTTGCGCTTTTCTACAGCCTATCCTTGATGCGGACTCAGCTGGAACCGGAGCAACGACGAGTACTAGCTCCACCCACCAACAGCTACCAGAGAGATGGTACCACGTCCTGGGTGCTTGCCAGGGTGCTTTGCAGTTTTTCTGCAGACGCTAGAGTTTTCTCGGTGGACTGGCTATTGAGCCTGATTTGTATGTTTTGCATTGTCTGCACACCAATCGGTGCTGGACTTATGTGTGTGACCAGTCGTAGTGACCGGCATGCGATTTTGCATCTCTATGTTCAAACAGCGTAGCATTCTGATTTGTCTGCGCAGAGTTATGGCCAAAACATTGTTTCTGGGCCGGTTTTAGGACAGACCTTGCACCGCCGCGTGCAACACCCGTCATGCGCCGCGGGAGGTATTTATGTTGTGGACCTATCATTTGTTAAATCTCTCTGCAATTGTATTCATGTTTGAGCTTCTTGACACTCTCTATGTGTCCCTACCCAGACCCTTGCAGTTTTGCCTCACTCGTGACCATTGTCACACGCTGACCTTGCGCTCACGCCTAGTGTCGCTAGAAGTGGTTAGGAAGGTTCTTGGAAGCTTCTCATGGTATCAGAGTAGTGAGACAGTTCTCGCTTAGTTGCATAGCAGAGACGCAAAAGAGCAACAAAAGTGAGCGTCGCCGCTGCAACCGAGTCACTAGGACTTGTCGACGTCACCCGACTATGGCGGATGTCACCCGCTTTCAGCACGTAAGAGGGCAGCAGCAGCGACCGCCAGTAGCAGCAGTAGCAGGCACAAATAAAGCAGGCAGTAGCCGCCAGTAGTTGCTAGCATCGGTGCTGGCAGCAGCTACAGCAAGCGGCAGTGGACAGTAGCAGCAATGGCAAGCAACGAGCAGTGAGCGGCAAGCAGCAAGCTGCGAGTATTGAGCAACCAGGAGTAGCAACAAGCAGCAGCGAGCACCAGCAGCAGGAGTTGCACCAGTAGTAGCAGCTCCTGTGGCAACAGCAGCCACTACAACAGCAGCAGTAGCATCAGGAGCAGCTGGTAGTAGAAGTAGATGCCACCGCAACAGCACCATCAAACTACAACAATCAAAGCAGTTGTAGTAGGAGAAGCAGCCGCAACAATAGAACCAGGAACAGTAGTAGCAGTGAGAGCAAGTAGCTATAACAGTAATGGTGGTGGCCAGTAGCCATAGCAATAGTAGTAGAAGCAATAGCAGCGTCGGCAAGCAATTGCAATAGTAGTGGCTGCGGCAAGCAACTGCAGCAACAGCGCCAGCAAGCAGTTGCACCAGCAGCGACGGTAGACATAGGCATAGTAGCAGCATCACCACACGGTAGCAGCAGCAGCAGTAGCAAAAGCAGTGGCAAGCAGCTGCAGCATGTGCACGCAACTTCTCACTGCGAGGGAGCTCGCCGTGGGACAAGCTCACGGTGAGCCCGCGGCGAGCTCGCGGCGATCGGCAAGCCCACCGATCAACAAGCCAGCCGACCGGTGAGCTCATCCAGTCGGCGAGCTCATCCGATCGGCGAGCTCATCCGATCGACAAGCTCGCTGAAGGTGAGGGATGAGCTAGACAAAAGAAGGAGAGGAGGGAGGACAGGGGGGTCATCAAGTGGGGTCTTTGAGAAAGGCCCTGAGAAGGGGTACCCCACTCGCGGCGAGCGTTTAATGAAACAAAAAAAAGGGGGAAGGGCGGTGCGTACCTGCTACTCCCCCCATTTTTGGGAAGGAATTTTTTGTTTTTCTTTTTAGTGTGGCTTGAGGCCACTGCCGTCGTCTGACGTCAGGAACCGCTGTAGCTGCAACTGCTGCAAGAGTCGCAGCAATAGCAGCAACAACGAAGGTGGCTTGAGGCCACAACCGTCTGTTGAAGACGGCGCCCAGTGTAGCATCAGCAGCACCAAAGGGTCTTGAGGTCGCACGTTGCGATAGTTGCGCCATTGCCAACGGGTGCAACATTGTAGCAACACACTGCGGCTGAGGTTGTTGCTGTGACTGACAATATTGCAGCCCGCCTAAGAGACGTTGCTGCATTTGTATCCCTC
Source organism: Penium margaritaceum (assembly GCA_023375785.1). Taxonomy (NCBI): domain Eukaryota; kingdom Viridiplantae; phylum Streptophyta; class Zygnematophyceae; order Desmidiales; family Peniaceae; genus Penium; species Penium margaritaceum. The sequence continues at coordinate 150,521 of SZWC01003878.1, read as the reverse complement.
CACGTGGTGCTTTGCATCACCGGGGTTGAGTGTGTGAGACTATCATCTACGCTCAGATCTCGCCATGAGCTGCATAGTGTGGCCGTGGGAGTTGCCAGCGTCGTGGTCTGTGCCTCAAACTTAGCCATGGCAGCCGCCACAGGCACAGTGGTTGATGCAGCCGTGGCACACGTTCCACTTGTCTTCAGGGTTTTTGTGCTACTATTGTCGAGATAAGCAGCATGGCTGGCGCCAGTGCCGACAGCCTTATCCTAGGTGGCATCCCCCTTAGGTACGATCCTCCCCACCTCCTCCTTCAGTGGATACATCGCCGAGTGATGCCAAAATGCTTCTGTGTGATGATATGGCCGCCCTACACATGGAGATCCAGATCCTCAAGCGTATGGTCCAACAGCTCCTTGACCACATGACTTCCGAGCGAGTTGCCACCCCGCTACAGATGTCACCTCCCACTTCATCTCCATCCTCCTCCCGATCCTACATCCCTTCGTCCGATGATGCTAGTATGACGGATTTCTCATATACATCCGTCACCTTGCGCTCTCTCTTGGAGGCTTGTGGCATCATATCGACGGACGGACCCTCAGCCCCTAACCGTACCGCTTGTTCTTGCACTCGTCGTGCGCGGCGGCGAGCTGCTCGTCTTGCACATCGCGCGCAGGCAGCACCATCAGATGCGGTTGTGGGAGGAGTCACACTTGATGAGACATCCTTGTCTCCTTTCCACGGGTTATTGTGCCGAGTCCCCACAGCTCCTGATGAGGTGTCAGTTGTGGAGAGGATGGTTTGCCCGCTGACAACCTCGGTGGAGCTCGACATTGGTGAGGCAACTACTGAATAGCGTAGGATGGTTGATGTGGATGATGCTACAAAACAAACTCAGCTAGCGAAGAGATCAACGGGGGGAGATGTTTGCCCTGATGGAGACTCCGCATCAGAGCAAGATTGGTCTGATGCTGAGTCAGATTCGGGGACGGACATGGTGATCGTTGATACCTTTGCGGATTACGTGACGATGGCCGATGTAGGAGTTGCGATTGACGACGTCCGTGCTCCCGTGTTAGCTGATGTGGAGACAGCTGCCATGGTGCCAGGAGCAAAAGTGGGAGGAGCACGTGATAGGGATGTTGATGCTCGGCCCACAACAGACGCCCAGGTGGTTCTAACAGATAATGCTAAGCAGCACGAGCAGGTGATGGACCGCCAGGACGAGGTAGACTTCCTCTATGAGGATCCGTCGTCCGTTGTGGAGTGGTCGGACGCAAGGTCAGAGGCATATGTAGAGGTTGAGTGTGTTGCCATTCTTCTAGTAGCCGCAGCACAAGCACAAGATGAGCCCTCGGTGACAGGAGGTGTCCGCATGTGTGGCATGGAGGATGCAAAGCGAGCTGCGACCGTCCGGCTCATCGTTGCTCTGACCGGTTTCGCTGACACCGTGGCGGTTTCAGTTGACGGCACAGATACTCTCGTCCACGCTGCAGTTCACGTATTCGAGTGCCTATTCTCTACGTTTGACGAGCACGAGGCAGTCGTGGCTGGAGCGGAGGCATACGTGCAGAGTCTCATGGCCAAGCTCCGAGAGGCCAGCTACTGCTGTTACATTACGGGTGTTCCAGTACGACAGGTTGTTGAGGAGTGTGTGGAGGATGTACACAGACGTCTCGAGGCAGCTGTGTGGTCTCTACAGGATGCACGTTCGGGATGGGTGGATCTCGAGCAGGAGGTGGATGATGGGTTGTGCACCAGGGGTCGCGAGGAGTACCACGGCACTGATCGTACCTTCAATGACCGCAACGTCACCGCGGATGTACCTACACATGCCGACGTCCGGCCAGCAGCTGACGGCCGAGCGACAGGTGTGTCACAAGCAACACGTGCCTTCGCAGCAGCCGTTCCTACAGCCCCAGACGACTTACATGGCAACTCATTGTCTTGCGCTCACACGCTACCAGCACCTCGTGGCCCAGCGGCTCTTGAGTCAACGAGTGACGCATAGTACGTCGACTTGTGCGACGCATAGGCATAGCTTTAATCCTTCCTACCGGGTGAGACCGCAAGGCTATAGGAGGATTTGGCTTGTGCCAACCCGTACACAATCAAGGTCCACCATCAGGTTCGTTCCGCGACTAACCGCCTATATGCCGCAAATGCAGCCAGCCGGTCGACTGTCGCGTCAGAGTTCGTCAAGATCCACACGACGATGTAGAGGCCGCGAGGCATTATGCAGCTCAACAGTTGGAGGCCATACAATAGGCAATTGTTTTGGAGGAGGTCCTTAGCACTGCACCAGTTACATCAGCAAATGAAAATAGCAACGACAACGATGACAGTGATGACGGCGCTCCGAGGTGAGGCTGTGTGTGAGCACATCCCACCAGCATCATCATCACCCATGTTGTTGTTATACAGGGGTATGTGGCCATGGGGGAGTTGTGCTCCCTCCTCAACGATTGTGTTGGGAGCAGATATCAGCTTTGCTCATATTGCCAGCCTCTACAGCCCACGGGGAGTGTTGCTGTGTGGGCTTTGACCTGACACTCTCTTGAGGACAGCGAGGTTACTTGGGGTGCGGCATGATGCTAGGGTCGAGGTTATGCTGGTCGAGACCTCCACACCTGGTGAGTTCTACCGGTGTGATGTGGAGACCCATTGCCTACATGTAATATGCATGATCCATGCATGGTGTGGTCAAGACCCAGACACCCAGAGACATTATTGTTCACCCAAAGACATTATTGCATTGTCTTCTCCTGACCCGGGGTCATGAGAAGACCTTGTTTCTGTGTCTTGCTTGCATGATGTCTGACATGTGTTGTGCATGATCATTGCATGGTGTGGTTGAGACCCGGATACTCGGAGACATTTTTTGGGGTCGCGAGAAGACCTTGTTTCTCTGTCTCTCTTACATGATGTTTGACACGTATGTGTGTGATTGAATTTTTGCATGGTCGAGACCCAGGCACTTGGTAGGATGCACCATTGTCACGAGGAGACCCTGTGCTGTGGTATGCTTGATCGGTGCTTGCTATGATTGGTTGCCAGAGCCATCCTTCCTTACCTTCCCTCAGACATCGTTACATTGACAGTTGTCTCAGTCAGGGGTAGTGTTAGTGTGTGTGGCTTCCACCCGTCACGGGCGACGGCCAGGAGAGCAGCAATACAGGATAACGTGATAACATGATCCTTGATGTGGACCCCAGAGGCACCAGCGCGTCGGCAACTGGTGGACCACCCACTTGGAGCTGACTGACGACTTCCCCAGCGTCGTGGATGCGTTCTCAAACCTTGTGCAGTTTTTCTACAGCCTATCCTTGATGCAAACACGACTGGCGTCGAAGCACCGACGAGTGGTGGCTCCACCCACCAGCAGCTGCCAGAGAGCTGCCACAACGTCCTCGGTGCCTGCCAGGGTACTTTGTGGTTTTTCTGCAGACGCTACAGTTTTCTCGGTGGACTGGCACTTGAGCCTGATTTGTATTTTTTGCATTGTCTGTCGACCAATTGGTGCCGGACTTATGCGTGTGACCAGTTGTAGCGACCGGCTCAAGATTTTTCATATCTAGGTTCAGATGGCATAGCGTTCCTTTGGTCGTCGTTGACTCCAGGAGTGGTAAAGTTCACCTCCAAGCTCGTCAACCACATCCAAATTGTCTGTCCTTTGGAATTCGCAGGATCAAACGGTTTTGGAGAGGCCGGAAGAATTATGGGTTCATTCGAGAGTTGGGTGTTTCTCTTGAAGAGCACCGCTTCTCGTGCACTTGTGTTGTGAAGAGCCACCATTGCAACATTGAGTTGTTGGAGCAGATGGCTGTTCATCTCCTCGAGCGCGAAGATGCGGTTCACAACTTCCTCGTTGATCCGCGCTTGTCGTCCAGTGCCACCTTTAGTTCCTGTTGCATGCGTCGAGGCTATCCTTCGGGGCGTTTGGTTCATCTTCCTTGAATCTGTGACTAGGTTGGTCGACGGAGCCGTCGTGGTTTATCCAGCTACCACATAGCCTGCCACGCCGGCATTCGATGCCGCTTCCGAGTTCGCGTGCAAAGGCACGTTCTGCTCCTCCATAGCCGATGTCGTTTTCAAAGACCCGCTGCTGGTCATCGGATGCGTTTGCTTAGTTCATGTCATAGTTGCGAAGTCTGCGAAGTCTTAACATAGGATATCCTCTAATGGTTTGTGCGAGGTTGTCTTTGTTGGTTATGGTCATGACACACGCAAGTGCCCTCTTGTCTCCTTGCACACACACACACACCTCATCGTTGCACGTGATTAATCTTGACTAAGGCTCTTCAGTGCAAGACTGTGACGCAGCATGGGACGCACAATGATAGTGGCACCATCAAGTTGCAGAGTGATAGCCACAGCACCAACATTATCCTCATGACGAGCCTTAGTTTAGTGATAATGGCACATGCCGGAATGGGGGATATATTTGTTGACATGCATGGTTGTGGTGTGACTGGTTTCCTACACACTTGCATGCTTTTAGCGTAGTGTACCGGGTTGCTGATCGCTCGGGACCACACGTTCGGTTTGTACAAGCGTGTGAGAAACCGCCTGGAGCTCGCTCGCTCCAGGGCGAGGTTCGATCCCTGGGTGGCGTCCGGGCCCCACATCGAGTGATTCGCGTGGGTGGCCCGGTCAAGTGGCTATCTTCACTTTGCTCACTTGTTACCTACTACTCTCTCTAGTTTTTTTAGCTTTCCTCCCCGATCCATGGTTTCACCTGTCGCCAGCTACTCGCTTACTGCTCACTTGCTTACTTGCTAGCTTAGCATTCAAGGCTACCTACTGGTATCAAAGCAAGAGGGCTATCCCTCCCTGCCGCGACAATCCTGAGACCTTGTGAAACCTCTTCGGGTCGCACCTAGGTGGCGGGTGATCCCGCACAAGCAACAATCCCACTACGGTAGCTTGAGGCCGCAACAGCAGCGGCCGTTCTGCACAACCGCTGCTACTACACCTGTAACTCACGGTGTGCACACTCCCAGCTTCCTGAGACCTTGTGAGCCCTCTTTGGATCACACCTCAGTGGCGGGTGATCCCGCCCAAGCCACAACCCCATTACGGCAACTTGAGACCGCAACAGCAGCAGCCAATCTGCGCAGCCGCTGCCACCGTACCTGTGACCCATGGCGTGCTCACTCCTGGCTTCTGAAACCTCGTGAGTCCTCTTTGGATCACACCTTAGTGGCGGGTGATCCCGCGCAAGCCACAACTCCACTATGGCAGCTTGAGACCGTAGCAGTAGCAGCCGTTCTACGCAGCCACTGCCACTTCACCCGTGACTCACGGCGTGCTCACTCCCGGCTTCGGCCGACGCGTGTACGACAGCACCATCACTCCTCAGCCGTCGTTCAACCCCCCTTCTCTTCGCTGTGCTTCTGCTCTCCGCACGCACAATGGATGCTTGAGCATCACCCATCGCACCCGCACTCTGCATGGTGACTGTGCCTGGTGCACACAGCTACCCCGTGCCACACGAAGCACCGCACTTGCATCCGTGCCTCCGCCCACAGGCCCTACTACAACAGCGCACACTCCTAAGCAGCTCAGGCTGCCCCCAGGCAGCCCTGCATCCGGCAAGCTGGCGTCTCCAACCGTGACCGAGCCTATCCCTACGTCGTCCACAGCAGTGCGGGACCATCTCTGCATTGAGAAGGAGCTCGCGTACTACGAGGAGCGTGCGGAGAGGGAGGTGTGGTCGTGGGTCCGTCGCAGCAATCCGGGGTATCACCTCGGTGAAGACTACGACCCTGCTGACTACTACGAGTGGGCAGACGCATGGGACTACTCAGCCCGTTGCCAGTCGGCTGACGACAACTCTACGACGGCGTAGAACAAACCAGCTACAACACCACAGCAGGACCACCGACCTCACCACTCTTCGGTAAGCCCACCCATTGCCCATAGGACGCACCAGCAACGCCGCCGTGCTGCTCCCCGTGGCACGACCTCACCCTCTGCGGTAGCAGTGTAAGGAGCCCCTGCTTCGCGTCGTGCCGTATCTCCAGACTTATCAGCTAGAGAGTCCTCTTCCTCTTTGCCCCCTGATATTCTTGCAGCACTGCAGGCTGCACTTGTGTCCTGTGCTGCTGTGGCATCTACTTTTGCAGCCACTACACGTGCTGCACGTGCACCAGCCACCACTGCCGCAGGGAGAGCCGTTGACATTTACACTATAGCTGCTGTTGATCAGGGACCCTTGGCAGTTGCTGCTGTCAACGTAGCTACTCAGGTTGCCGCAGTAGCAGACGCAGTAGCATCAGCAGCAGCTGCAGCAGCTACAGCTCTCTCCACTACAGTTGAATCTATCCACACCTCCACAGCACAAGCTTCGTCTCTGTCCTCCTCTTCATCTTCAGTGACTGGTCACATACAGTTGTTGATCTCGACTGCTGCAACCATATCCACCCTGTCCGCTGCAGCACTGACAAGTGTAGCCTGCCTCATTGTCTCCGCATCAGCCACTGTTGCAGTCGTCGCCTCCTCAGCTGATGCGGCTCTACCACCTCTGTTCTTCCTACCCCGTCATGCCTGGTGAGCTTGGGCTCTCTTGGTCTCTCTCTCGCCTTGCCTATTCTGTATTGGCGTGTTCGTTTGTCCAGGTTGTTGCCTTGCAGCGAACTTCCGACGCCCTTACCACACACTTCCCATGCCCAGTGGGGCAAGGGAAACTCTGCCAAAATTTTCTCGGCAGAGTCACTGGCAACATGCCATTTGACGATTACTAATACACCGCACTGCAAGCTGAGCTTCAGCGTGAGCGCAATGCGCTGCAGGCAGCTCTCACTGCTTAGCGAGTTGTTGAGGAGAAGTTGCGGGTTGAGCAGGTGGACCAAGAGACCTTTGCCAATCACATTGCTGACCTGGTTCTTAATCGTCTCCAACCCACACTGCGCGGCACTCAGTCTGCCAGCATTGCTGCAGTGTTCTCCACCTCCCCCGCTTCCGCATATGCCACCACTGGCACTTCATCCTCTGATCCTCTTGCAGTTGCCGTAGCCGCCGGCGCAGCCGTAGCCAAAGCACTTGCACCATCAGTACTGCGCAAGCCCGAATTTGACTCTATTCCACCCCACTTCACCTCCAATCTCACATTCCATTCTTGGGTGGTTCGTTTGAGTGCCTGGGCACAGGGGGAGCAGCTCTAGGAATACTACCATGAACCCAACCCCTCGGCTGCTCCACCGTTTATGCCAATCGAATCTGAGCCGGCACGAGCTCTTCGTGCCCTCATTCGAGCTAGACCTGACGATCTCAAAAATGAGATTGGGTCTTACAATGCAGACACTCCATGCCGCACCCTCGCTGATCCTGTTGGGGCTTATGCCCTGATGAAACGGCGCACGACATTCACTGGACATGCAGCACAGAGCGTCCTCACTGTCCAGTTCAACACGCTCTCCATGCGTGCTGATGAGACTGCTGACGCGTATTGGGCGCGCAGTCTGCGACTGCTGCGCAACCTCGGCAAGGCCGCCCCTGGTCAGCTCCCTGTGGTTCTGTCCATCGTCAACGGCCTCATCCCTGAACTGAGCAACATCTTTCGCGAGGTGAAGGCCACAGAGCTTGAGCACTTGGCTGCCATCCCTGTCCCCGCTCATGCACCCCCTAGCATTGGGGCTTTGTGGGAATTTACCTCCCAACGCCTCACCGACTAGTGGAGCTCACTGCAGAATAAACGCATTCATCGCGCCGCCGTTGCAGAAACAGCCGTTGCACTCCCTTCTTCCTCCACCTCCCTTGCCTCGAACTCATCCTCCACCACCACCTCCACCACTACTACCACTTCTCTTGCTGCACAAGGGGGTGGTCGAGGTGGGGGGGTGGTAAAGGTAAAGGTCGCGAGGGTGGCTCTGGTGGCGGGGGGTAGGGCAAGGGTGGAAAAGGTCGCAGTTCTGATGGCGCTGCATCCCTCGCTCCCTCCACCAGCATTGTCACGTGCTGGAACAACGGTGCCACCGGTCATGCGGCGCCCAAGTGCCCTGCCCCACCTGACGATGCATGCCTTGCCTCAGCTATGCGTGCTCACTGGGCACGCTCCTCGGGGTCGGGTAGTGGATCTGCACGCTCCTCCACCTCCACAAGGTCAGATGTTGGCCCTACACGCTCCTCCCCCTCCCCCTCACTTACAGCTATTGCCTACAGGAGTGCTCTCTCCTCACCACCTCCGCCCACACCCTAGGGTTGGCCCCCAAGGCTTGGTGGCCCTGTCTACTTCGGGCCCCCCTCTGGCTTCTACTCACCTCCACCGTGGACTTCCTTTGCTCCCAGTTCCCAGCGCCTCTCACCTGGCGCACTCATCACCAGGCCATCTGACGACAACAGCCAGCTGGACTCTACACTCTTTCACGCAGTTCACCAACGACACCTCCGTGATCAGGGAGGTGAGAGTGTGTGTTCGGTTGAGGATGGGCGTGCGTGTGCCGTTGATTCGTCTCTTTGTGGGCCTCCCCCCGGTCATGTTCAAGGTTGTCCCCCAGCTGATGTCTCGTGGATTGAGCAGTGGCAATCGTACAGTCTTCCTTGTTGTCTTGTTGCATGTGGTCAGCGCCTCACTCCTTGCTCTGTTGTTGCCGCGGTGAGTCGTGACCCTGCATCTGTCCGCGTGACAGGTGGCTTCTGGATCCTTGATTCAGGGACCACCCACCACATGACCTCTTGTCCCTCCTTGTTTGTGTCTGTGGGTCCCATTGGCTCTGTTCGTTTTGTTCGCACTGGCTCTTGCAAGCTTCTCCCTGTCCAGGGGGTTGGGTTTGTCCGCTTTGTTGCACTGGGAGGGAGCTCTTCCTTCCTGACGTTCTTTACGTGCCCACTCTTGAACTGAGTCTGCTGTCTGTTACGACTCTTGACGATCAGGGCATGGACTTCTCCTCCATCCGTGGCATTGCCTCTGTGTTGCATTGCACCACTGGTCGTGTTCTGCTGCGTGGCACTCACTGTGATCGCCTGTTTTGTGTGCCCTCATTTGCACCCCATCCTTCCTCGACCGCCCTTGTTCATGTGGCCCGCTCTCTCAATACCTACCCATGCACAGTTGCTCCATCGCCGCCTCTGTCACATACACACTCCTACGATTGACAGTCTGCTCCGGGACACGCCTGCTCATGGCCTTGATGCCGACACGTTCTCTGCCCCTTGCCCTACTGACTGCCTTGACTGTTGGCAAGGCAAGATGCATCACTCCCCTTTTATAACGTTTGAGTCCCGCACTTCTCATCCACTTGACCTCCTGCATGCCGATGTCATGGGACCCCTTGCCCATGACGCTCTTGGAGGTGTCGTTCGTTATGTGCTCTGTCTCACAGACAACTTTTCTCGCATGTGCTGGCATTTTTTCCTTCGTCAAAAGAGTGACGTCTGTCCCACCTTGGAATCCTGGCTACCGCATGCTGAACTGGCCTATAGTCGCAGGCTCAAAGTCTTTCACTATGATTGCGGTCGCGAATTCATGGGTCCCACTGCCCACTTCCTGACATCTTGTGGGGTGTGTATGGAACCTTCGACTCCCTACATACCCAAACAAAATGGTGTCTATGAACGCTGGAACCGCACCCTTGCTGACGGTGTTCGTACTCTCCTTAATCAGTCATCCCTATCCCCTCTCTTCTCCTTCGCGGCCATGTGCTACATGACCTAGGTGTGGAACCGTGTCCCTCATGGTCCTCTCCCTTGCCACGTCACCCCCTTTGAGCATTGGTACGGTCGCCGTGCTGACCTTTGTCTGGCGCGTGTCTGGGGCTGTGTGGCTGCCGTCTGGTTGCCCGAGGACTTTCGCAACGGCAAACTGAGCCCTCGCGGTTGCCTCTGCACCTTTCTTGGTGTCTTTGCCATGTCGAAGGCATGGCGATTCTGGGACCCCGATCGCTCTCGCGTCATAGAATTGCGTGACGCCCTCTTCTTCAAGGATGTCTTCCCCCGTGACCTGTCTCATGTCCCTCCTCCTTCTTCTCTCTCTTCCCTTTGCCGGCTTGCAGAGGGTGGGTCTTTTCCAGCCTCCATTCTCCGAGCGTCCTCTTCTCCCTCTCACACGGCGTCCCCTACTGTCACCCCCACGGACAGTGACGAGGACTCCCTTTCCTCATCCTTGGGAGCATCAGAGCCCACCTCGGAGTCCGTGTTGTCCTTTCCCTCAGCTGGCAGTCCCGCGTCCTCACCGACCACAGACAGCCCCGAGTCCTCACACTCAGCACCCACTCCCGCACAGTCCACTGCCCACTCCCGCACAGTCCACTGCCCACTCCTGACTCTGGGTCCCCTCCGGCACTTGACACTACTGTAGGTGATGCTCCTCAGGCCCCGATCTCCGGTCCTGAGCCCTACACTTGTGAGGGGAGACTGCGTGCTCTTCCTCCCTCTTTGTCCTCTCAGCCCTCCTGTGAGCGCCCTCGCTCTTCCAGAACGCCTGCTCAGTCTTTTCCCGTTGGTTCGTCCACTGCCTCTCAACCCACTCAGCGGGTCACCCGCTCCAGATTCTCATCCTCCGCAGCTAGTCCCTCAGTGCGACACACTGGCCTTGATGCACTAGGCCTGTCTGTGGGTGTCGTACACTCCAACTCTATAGTTGGCTACGCTCTTGTAGCCCATGAGTTCCATAGTGCACTTGAATCCTCCGTCGCCGGGTATGTCACCGCACGCTTCGCGGCCGCTGGCCTTCCCACTCTTTTCCTTGAACCCACCACTGTCCGGCAAGCTCATGATGCAGCAGACGCTGACCTCTGGGAGAAGGCCATGCAAGAGGAGCTCACAGCCCTCCATGAACATGGAGTCTTTGAGCTTGTGGATCTACTTGCAGGCCCCAAGGCAGTCTCTGCCCGATGGGTCCTTCGGTGTAAGCTGAAGCCCGATGGAACCGTCCACCGGTACAAGGCTCGCCTCAGAGCTAAGGGATTCTCCCAAATCCCTGGAGTCGACTTTGATGAGACCTTTGCAACAATCGAGAGGTACACCACTGCTTGAGCACTGTTGAGTCTTGTCGCCCAGCACGGCTGGGAATTGGAGTAGATGGATGTCAACAACGCCTTCCTGCATGGGAAGCTCGATGAAGAAATCTACATGATACAGCCCCCGAGCTTCACCAATGGCACAAACAAGGTCTGGCGACTGCGCAAAGCTCTCTATGGGCTCAAGTAGTCGCCGCGTTGTTGGAACATGGAGATCTCTTGACTCTTGAGCGAGGAGGTTACCGTCGTAGCACGGTTGATCCAGCGCTCTTCTTGAGTACCCCCTCAGAGTCGTTTGTGGCCATACTGGTCTACGTTGATGACCTGCTCATTGGCTCACCTAGCCCCACAGCTGTCCAATCAGTGAAGAATCTGCTGCAATCTGCGTACAAGATGAAGGACCTAAGTCCTGCACCAGTAATTCTGGGAATGGAGCTTGAGCGTGATCGTCAGCGTCGCACCCTGTACATACACCATGCTGCATACATCCGCACACTGGGGGAGCGCTTTGACTCCCTGCTTGCGGACATCCCCACCGCATCCACACTGATGACTCCAGTAGGTGAGCGCCTGCTGAAGTTGCGGGACTCAACGCAGCTGGGGGACCTGTTGATGTCACCGACTACCATAGTGTGGTCGGCTCCCTCATGTACCTCGCCACCATCACTCGGGCGGACATGGACTTTGCGGTCAAATTCCTTGCCCAGTTCTTCCAACAGCCTCGACAGAAACACCTCGAGGCTGCACTGCGTGTGATCCGCTACGCCTTGTCCACTACACGCGTGGGAATCTACTACTGTGCACAGCCCTCCGTGGTCGTTGACGGCTACACAGACAGTGACTGGGCACATGACACGGATGCTTGTAGCCACAATTGTTACATCTTTCTCGTCGGAGGGACTGTTGTCTCTTGGAAGATTGGAAAACAGGGTTGTGTCGCTCGAAGCTCCAGTGAGGCCGAGTACGTGGCTCTAGGCGCAGATACATGTGAGAGTGTGTGGTTGTCCCGCCTGTTTCAGCAGTTGCGTATTCCCATTTGTTGCATCACCCTGCGCTGTGACAACCAGAGTGCAAAGGCAATCATTGAGCATGATGGCATGCATCACTCTCGCACTAAGCAAAACAACATTGAGCATCATTTTGTATGCAAGCACATTGCTGCTGGAGAAGTTGAGGTTGTCTGGGTCGACACTCGTCAGCAGCGTGCAGACTTTCTCACTAAAGCGCTCAGCAGTGGAATGTTCAAGGCGGTCGTGCATGCTGTTGGCCTGCTACGTTCTCGTGATGTCCCAGGTTGGCGTGAGTCCTATGATGTTCTCTTCGTTCTGTGTTCTATGTGTGTGTGGCCTGTTTGTTTGTGGGTCATGGGGGAGTGTTGGTTATGGTCATGACACACGCAAGTGCCCTCTTGTCTCCTTGCACACACACACACACCTCATCACTGCAGGTGATTAATCTTTACTAAGGCTCTTCAGTGCAAGACCGTGATGCAGCATGGGGTGCACAGTGACAGTGGCACCATCAAGTTGCAGAGTGATAACCACAGCACCAACATTGTCCTCATGACGAGCCTTAGTTTAGTGATAATGGCACATGGCAAAATGGCGGATACATTTGTTGACATGCATGGTTGTGGTGTGACTGGTTTCCTACACACTTGCTTTCAATGCGCTGGATAGCAATGGTCTAGAAAACGGGTCTCGACATGGGAAGCCGCCAACCGCTCTTGGTATTGCAACCAAGATAACATATCACCCTCGAACAAGGGATCCACACTTTAGGTTCGTTTGGTTTGCATCCTCACGAAGTCCGCATGTTGGTCTTTAGTGTCTACCATTGGTTGGACACTCTGTGAGGAGTCTCATAGGCAAGAACTGTAAATGGATGCATGCAAGGTACAGACTTTTATACTTGCAGAGCTTTGCTAAAGCTTCTACTTGTAGTGGCTCCTCTTGAACCAACCTCAATCTACAGTCCTACTTGGCGCGTCCTTAGACCGCCAAGTTTCATCCTCAAGGTAGGCTCTAGTAAGCTTCCTAGAAGCTTCTTGTCCCAGTTTTGGCCACAAACAAAGTTGCGGCCGTCGCGGGGTTTGAACCCGTGACCTCTCGTTTGAGACTCCGGCGCCTATTCAACCAAGCCAAAAAGGTATGGTTTGCATGATGAGCCACAGGGGACATACCCATTATGGGCAGTGCATTCCTGGCCCATCTCAGAACAGACCAAAGGGACATACTCCATAGAGCAGTGCATGCCTTGTCTGTATGTGTAGCTAGCCAGCTAGGCAGTGGACAAGGTGCATACTATTTCAACAAATCTCTCCCTTGCACCTCTGTCCATCTATCGCTTACTGGGCTCCATCAATGCCTTGGGACTCATCCTTCCTCTGCCGCACTCCTCATGCCGAATCCACGAATGCCTGCATAGTGCAAGTCACTCTCCAGCAGCTTGGTCATGCATTCAGCAAGCATGCTCTTCGTTCCGTAGTGCTGCAAGTCCACCACATTCTTCATGACTAGGTCACGTGAGTAGTGGTAACGTTTGTCGATGTGCTTTATTCGCCGGGAGATGATCTCGTCTTCAACCATCAAGATGGCACTCATGTTGTCCATGTGTACGACCGTGGTGTCCTTCTTTGGCACTGTCATTTCGCCAAGCAGGCTGCGTAGCCATTGAGTCTCCTTGCACACCTCAGACAGAGCAAGGTACTCCGCCTCAGCCATGGACATGGAAACACAATCCTGCTTCCTGCTGGCCCATGAGATGGCAGCGCCATTCAAGATGTACACGTATCTAGAGGTGGATTTCCTGTCGTCGAGATTTCCTCCCCAGTCAGCATCGGTGTAGCACTTCAGGCGAAGGGGGTCCGTTCCTTCTTAGCCTCCAAGGACGAGGTCCATGTGATGTGTCTTCTTTAGGTAGCGCAAGATGCGCTTGACTGCCTACCAATGCTGTGGCCCAGGGTTGGCCACAAATCTTCTCACTTGTCCCACAGCATAGCAGATGTCCGGACGAGTCCCTACCATGGCGTACATGATGCTACCCACGGCGGACTGGTAGGGGATGTCTTGCATGTCCCTTTGTTCTGCTTCTTTGCTTGACGACATCGAGGCCTTCAGCTTTGTATCGGTCGTCATTGGGGTGCTGACAGGTTTGCAGTCTTCCATGTGGTAGCGCTTTAGTACCTCACTGATGTATTTGGTTTGGTTGAGTTCGATGGTGCCTGCTACTTGGTTGTGGTGGATGGCAATCCCAAGGTAGTACTCGAGAGGACCCATGTCCTTCATCTTGAACCTTTTGCTGAGGTCAGACTTCAGCCCATCCAGTAGCTCGACCGAAGACAAGCAGATGATCAGATCATCAAAATATAGCACAACCAGCATCAGCCATCTCCCATTATCGCACACGTACATCCTCGGGTCATTCTGGCAATGCGCGAAGGAGAGGCTGGTCATGAAACCGTCCATCTCTTTGAACCACATCCTTGGGGCCTGTTTCAGCCCGTAAAGCGCTTTCACCAACTTGTACACCTTGCCCTTGGGAGCTTCGACTCCTTCGGGCACCTCCATTAGCACTTCCTTGTCGAGCTTCCCAAAAAGGAAAGCTGTCCTGATGTCCATCTGGTGTATCTCCAAGTTCTTTGCGGCTGCAATGCCAAGGAGAGAGCGGATGGATGCAAAGGTCACGATGGGCGCGAACGTCTCATCGTACTCGGTGTCCGGGCGATGAGAGAACCCCTTAGCCACTACCCTTGCCTTGAACTTATCGATGCTGGTGTCTTGCTTCTTCCTCACTCGGAGGACCCACTTGGATCCCACCACGTGGGCCTTGTCGGGTCTATCCACCAGCACCCATGTGCCATTCCTGGGAATGGACACGAGCTCACTATCCACTGCCTCCTTCCACTTGGCCGCATCTGGGTCATTCATCGCCTTCGCCACTGTGGATGGCTCTCCCTGAGCCATGCACGACCAGCTAAGGCTGGTCCAATCATCCTCATACCGCAAAGGTGCTCTCTTTGGTCGCAAACTGCACCGAGGTAGTGGTGCGGCTTCTTGCTTTGGTGCTGGTGCTTCCACAGGTGGTGGTTTGTTGTCGTCGTCGCCATCAGAATAGTCGTCAGACTCTAAGCCAGACTCGAAAGCCCCGGACGCCTCGGTATCCACGTCCATGTCAGATGCTGCGTCATCCTCCACAGCTGCTCACCCATTCCCACCACCTGCTAGCAAAGCAAGCCAGTTGTCGGGTGCTTGGTCTCCAGACTCAAGCAACACTATCCACTCTCCCGCTTTGGGAGCGAGGCTTGGGTCCAATAGCTCTCCCTTTTCAAGGGTGCGTTCGTCAAACACGATGTTGCGGCTCCTCACGAGCTTGCCTGCTTCCTAGTTCCAAAGCCAATAGGCTTTGTGTGATGTGTCGTACCCAACCATGACGCACTTCCTAGAACGTGCGTCCAGCTTGCCTCCACCTTCTCCCCACTGGATCTTCACCCATGCAATTGACCCGAACACCTTCAAATGAGATGCGTTGGGTTTCTTTCCCGACCATGCTTCTTCTGGGGTCTTCAGCTGGTTGCGCTGCTCCTTTCCACACTTCCGCAAGGCGGTTGCTGGTGTGAGATTCAAGAGGTAGCAGGCCGTTGCTGCTTCTGCCAAAAA
This sequence comes from Penium margaritaceum, assembly GCA_023375785.1. Taxonomy (NCBI): domain Eukaryota; kingdom Viridiplantae; phylum Streptophyta; class Zygnematophyceae; order Desmidiales; family Peniaceae; genus Penium; species Penium margaritaceum. The sequence goes on along the minus strand of SZWC01003878.1, from coordinate 134,920 downwards.
GCGAGGTGGGTGCTTGGCGTCGAAGAGCATGCTTCGCACCATGCTGAGTAGGGTCTGGTTCATCCTCTCTGCAACGCCGTTGCTTTGGGGGTTGTAAGGGGTGGTTTGCTCGTGGCGGATGCCATGATGCTTGAGCCAAGGCTTGCATGCCTTGTACTCACCCCCGTTGTCACTTCGGAGCGTCTTCACCTTCTTGGCCGTTTGCCGCTCCACCATAGCGACGAACTCGAGGAGCTTCTCCTTGATCTCTCCCTTTGTTTTGAGGAAGTAGATCCACAACTTGTGGCTGTGGTCGTCAATGAAGGTCAGGAAGTACTTGCTTCCTCTGTTAGAAGGTGTGCGAAAGGGTCCACACACGTCACTGTATATCAGTTCCAAGACGTGCTTCGCCCGTTGACCTCCTCTCCCAAATGGCTTCTTCTTTGCCTTCGCTTGGAGGCATGGTTCACACAATGCACACCCTCCGCCATGCTTCATGGTGCACCCTTCCATTCCGTGAACTACCTCTTGCTCTTGCATCTTCTGCAGCGTGCTGTTGGCCACATGGCCGAATCGCCGGTGCCACAGCTTAGCGTCAGTGTCCTTGGTTGATGTGGCGGCTGCATCGGTCGCCAGTGGTGCATCCTTTGGCTCCGGTGCCACTGTCTTGGTGGTACATGCGAGTCCCTCATCCGACTCCTTGGTGACTTTGGTTTGAAGCACGTAGAGGCCGTCGAATCTTGGAACTTGAAGCATGAGATCGTCTTTGGTGTACAAAATCTGAATGTCATCGTCTTTAGGGCCACCGCTTCCTTGTTGGTAAACACCACTGTCATGTTGTCAGTGATTTGTGACACAAACAGCAAGTTGGCTGCAAAGGAGGGCATGTACACCACCTTTTGAAGGTTGACTGCCTCCTCCACACCATTCATGTTGAACGTGATCACCTTGTCCCCATCACCCATGGCTTGGACGATGCCCACCGTTTGCACACTTGATGCGCATGACAGATTCGGCCATGGAGACAAATCCACCCTTCACTTTTGATGAGTGGTGGTTGGTACCCGAGTCAAGGGCGAATGCCCCGGGCCTAAGGATCGATGCGCCCTTCATGGGCAGCCCCCTAGCCATCATGTTGATGAGCTCCTTCTTCTCCTTTCCACCTTTGTTCCTGCCTTCTTTCTTGGGACTACGGCAGACCCTCGCCCAGTGCCCAGCCTTGCCACACTTGTGACAGTTGCCGGGCTTCTTGAAACTCTTCTCGCCACCATTGCCATTCCCTCCACCGCCACCACTTCCGCTGTTGCCTTGACTCGAGCGAGAGCTTGCACCTCGTCCACCGAAGCGAGAGGCATAGGCTGAGATGTTTGCCTCACTGCCACTGCGTCGCATGGACTCGTTGCGGACGTGTTCGGTGACAGCCTCGTACGTCAGATCTGCCTCCTTCCAACCACCAAATACGTTGATCAAGGACCCCCAGCTTTCCGGTAGCACCATTAGAAGGATCATGGCACGCATGTTGGAGTCGAGATTCCATTCCATTTGTTGGACCTCTTGCAGCACGTTGCCAAACGACTGCAAAAATGCGGGTATCAATTCCCCTTCGCTGACCCTCATCAACATCAACCGTTGGAAGATGAAGAGTCGGTTTGCTAGGGCGTTCGATTGATACACGCGTGCAAGTTTTGCGTAGGCCTCGGCAGCCAACGTGCATCCTGTGATGTGGGAGTGTTGAGTCTCGTTGATGGACGTCACAAGAATGGCGAAAGCCATGTTGTTCTTCATCGTCCATGCTGCAAGTTCAGCCGCAGGCATCGGCGGGTGCTGTCTCGATCCCTGTTAGGATGTTGAGGTAGCTACGCACATTCATGACAATCTCAAACTACCATTTCCACAAGGGAAACCCTGTCCCCATGAATTTGGACATACCTGCCTCAAGGCGGGCTTGACTCGGATCCGCCATTTACTGCGGTTGCTCGTCTTCTCTCCTTTGCTGCTACTCTGCTTTGTTGAGGCCGATGAGGCTGATGAGGCTGTTGACTGCGACCGCTGTCTAAGGTGCGGTTGGTTCCGTTGCATACCCCTCCCGCCGATGATCGCCTAAAGCGATGGTGCCATCGTGAGAGAACGGACTTGGGGTCATACCACCTTCTAAAAAGGGATAGAGCTTTATCCCGGTGGGGCTCGAGGATCTTGTCCAACATGGACAGAGCTGTTCCTCGTCCCCTAGTCCGCCACGTGCGTGCACCCTACCTGAAGAAGCCGATGGAGCCGGATGGAGCAGATTGGAGCCGTCCGATCTCCGTGTCCCTGTTCTACCTATGCGCTCTGAAAGACCACGCGCTAGTCGGTCTTGGAAGCGTGCCTTAGAACCAGAAGTGTGGGCCACTAACCCTTTGTCAATGCGCCGGATAGCAACGGTCTAGAAAACGGGTCCCGACATGGGAGGCCGCCAACCGCTCTTGGTATTGCAACGAAGATAACGTATTACCCTCGAACGAGGGATCCACACTTTAGGTTCGTTTGGTTTGCAACCTCACAAAGTCCGCATCTTGGTCTTTACTGTGTACCTTTGGTTGGACACTCTGTGAGGAGTCTCATAGGCAAGAACTGTACATGGATGCATGCAAGGTGCAGGCTTTTATACCTGTAGAGCATTGCTAAAGCTTCTGCTTGTAGTGGCTCCTCTTGAACCAACCTCAACCTACAGTCCTACTTGGCGCGTCCTTAGACCGCCAAGTGTCATCTTCAAGGCAGGCTCTAGTAAGCTTCCTAGAAGCTTCCTGTCCCAATTTTGGCCACAAACAAAAGTGCGGCCGTTGCGGGGTTTGAGGCCGCGACCTCTCGTTTGAGATTTCGGCGCCTATTCAACCAAGCCAAAAAGGTATGGTTCCTATGATGAGTCACAGGTGACATACCCATTATGGACAGTGCATTCCTGGCCCATCTCAGAACAGACCAAAGGGACATACTCCATAGAGCAGTGCATGCCTTATCTGTATGTGTAGCTAGCCAACTAGGCACTAGACAAGGTGCATACTGTTTCAACACTTGCATACTTTTAGCGTAGTGTACCGGGTTGCTGATCCCTCAAGACCACACGTTCGGTTTGTACGAGCGTGTGAGAAACCGCCTCGAGCTCGCTCGCTCCAGGGCCAGGTTCGATCCATGGGTGGCGTCCGGGCCCCACGTCGAGTGATTCACGTGGGTGGCCAATTCAACCATCTATCTTCACTTCGCTCACTTGATACCTACTACTCTCACTAGTTTTTCTAGCTTTCCCCCCCATCCATGGTTTCACCTGTCGCCAGCTACTTGCTTGCTGCTCACTTGCTTGCTTGCTAGCTTAGCATTCAAGGCTACCAACACTCTTGAGTATGAGAAAAGTGGTCAAATACCTCTCCCGCATTGCTGCGCTCTGATACCAAGTGTGATGCCTGAGAAGATGCAAGGAAGCTTCCTAGCAACACTCACGTTGACCAGGCGTAAGTGCCTGATCAGACGGTGACGACAGTCACAAGTCGTACACGCAACGGCAAGAGTTTCACTAGGGGACACAAGGCAAAGTGTCTGAATGCTTCAATAGCATTTGCACAGAGAAATGACAAATGACAGATCCATGGCATAAATACCTGCCACGGCACACAGCGGGAGTTGCACGCAGCGGTCCAAGTGTTGTCCTAAGACCGGCCCAAAACCACTGTTTTGGCCATAACTCTGCGCACACATGTCAGAATGCTACGCCGTCTGAACCTAGACGTGCAAGATCACAAGACGGAAGTTACGACTGGTCACATGCATGCATCCATTATCAGACGGTGGACACGCAATGGAAAAACATGCAAATCGGGCTCATGGCCAGTCCGCCGAAAAACTCCTGCAAGCTGTAGAAAAAACAGCATGAAATCCTGGCAATGTCCGGGGGCTCTGGAACGGTAGTCAGCCAGCTCCAAGCTGGTAGTCCGCCGCCAGTCGTCGCACCGGTGTCACCAGGGCCCGCCTCAGGGATCTGCACGAGTATGGACACGGCCGAGTGGTCACAATAGACTGTACAAGAACGCCACAAATCACAACACTCCCCCATGACCCGATGGTACGCATGTCCATACACGTGCAGCTTGGGGACAAGTACAATAGTGTGTGTAAAACAGATGGGATATGGCACACATCCCACACTCAACCACTCTCAGGCATGGGGTGAAGCCCAACAGAACGAATGGCCACCAGGAACTTTCCGCGAGCTAGTGCCTTCGCCAAGAAATCAGCACGCTGCATGTCGGTGCGAACCCACATGACGGAGATGACGTGTCGCTCCACCCGATCACCCACAAAGTGATGCTTAACCACAATGTTCTTTGTGCGAGCATGAAAGACACCGGAGTTCTTCGCAATGGCGGAAGCACTTTGGTTGTCGCAGCGAAGCACAATGGCGGGTACTGACTGACCAAGCTCAAGAAATAGGCGCTGTAGCCATACCGCCTCAGCAGCCCCTGCGCCTAAAGCAACGTACTCTGCCTCCGGCGAGCTATGTGCGATGCAGCCCTGCTTTTCGATACGCCAAGACACAGCGGTACCGCCAAGCAGGAACACACAGCCAGTACGGCTACGTCCATGCGGGCTCTAGGCCTTGTCGCTTTTAGTGTAGCCGACAAGGACCATCGAACACTGCCGACGAAAGCAGAGTCCGAGGTACGCTGTGGAGACCACGTATCGTACCACTTGGACAGCCGCGTGAAGGGCTCTGGCACGTGGGGCCTGCGAGAACTGAGCAAGGAGGTTGACAGCAAAAGCGATGTCACGACGTGTGGTAGTGGCCAGGTACATCAGAGATCCGATGAGACGGAGGTACAAGGTCACGTTCACTGTCTCCCCCAGCTGTGTGGGATCATCCACCTTCAGGGCATCCTGTCCATCAGGTGTAAGAGGTGTGGAAGCGGTGGGCACTGCACCAAGAAGGTCGCTGGAACGCTCCCCCATGACTCGTGCTTATCGCGCCTGATGCAGCAACAGTGTCGGACGTCTGCGATCTCGCACGATCTCCATACCAAGAAACACCAATGTAGGACCGAGGTCCTTCATCCTGTAGGCAGTCTGAAGGACAGCCTAGGCCTCCTTCACCGCCTCCAGGGACAGAGACACGATCAGAGTGTCATCGACATAGACCAGGATGGCGGTGAACCGCTCGGATGTCGGTAGGATGAAGAGAGGTGGATCTGCCTCGCTCTGTACATATCCCACACGAGTCAAAGTGCCGGTGATCTCCCGGTTCCAACACCGCAGAATCTGCTTGAGGTCGTACAAGGACTTGCACAAGCGCCAGACCTTGTCACCGTCCTCAAAGCCTGGTGGCTGAGCCACGTAAATCTCCTCATCCAAAGAGCCATGGAGGAACGCATTGTTCACGTCCACCTGGTGCAGTTCCCAAAAATGCTGAGCCACTACACGGAACAAAGCTTGAGTTGAGGTCATGCGGCCGATAGGGGCAAAAGTATCAATGTAATTGATGCCCTCAATCTGAGAGTACCCCTTGACGACCAAGCAGGCCTTGTAGCGTTCCAGTGAGCCATCCGGCTTCACTTTCTTGCGAAAGACCCACTTGACCTAAATAGCCTTCCTCCCAGGCGGAAGGTCGACAAGCTCATGGACTCCATGCTCTCGGATAGCACGAAGCTCATCCTCGCAGGTAGCGCGCCAAGCGTCAGTATCCTATGATGAGAGAGCTTACCTCAGGGTGCCCGGGTTGGGCACCATAGAGGGAGAGCTCTGCGTGGCAAGGACACACGCCTCGATGCTAGGCCTGACGACCACAAGATCAGCTGCTACATCACAAGCGATATGGGACTCGCGAGTGATGAGATCGTGCCCTACAGGGCACTCTAGATGTACCTCTGTGAGCTCAGTGCAGACACTCAGGCCTAGGGCCTTTGTGTCCGGGTCACCACTTGCGATGCTGCGAGGGGGCCGCCTGGGTGGGGGCCCGACACTCGCTGAGCTCCGGAATCTAGTGGTCGAAGACGACCACCGAGCTCACGGGAGTAATCGAAGCTTAAGGGGCGCACCTCAGGCTCAGGGAGAGACACGACCACAGCTGGTGGGGACGGGGGCAATGCAGGTGATGCCGTGTGAGGATATGCGTGTGTGGGGGATACGGGGCTGGTTGTGACAGCAGGAGCAGGCAAGACTGGACCTGACAGAGAGGCAGGAGTGCCAGAAGGAGCAGATACGGAAGTAGGCGAGACTGGACCAGACACAGAAACAGGAGTGCCAGTAGACGTAAGTACTGGCGTAGAAGTAGGCGTGGGAACAGAAGCAGGGGCACCTCTGGGGCGTGAATCAGGCTGTATGGGCGAGGTCTCTGGACCGACGGCGATGATCGCCGGGTCATCAAGGGCCGAAGGCTGAGAGGTGAAGGGGGCTCGAACAGACACATCAGCCTGATGAGAGGTGCTCGCTGGTGTAGAAGTCTGCCCCATCCGTCGAGAACCCTCACAAGTAAGAACATGTGTGGCGGAGAGTGCCGTGATCGAAGTCCGGTCACGGTAGGTGAGAGACTCGAAAAAGAGCGCGTCGCGTGACTCAATGACGCGATAACGATTAGGGTCCCAGAAGCGCCAAGCCTTCGACCACGGGGAAATGCCTACAAAGGCACACAGGCGGCCCTAAGGTGAGACCTTGGACCCCTGCTGGCCCCCGGTGTACCACACGGAGGCCAAGGATCCCCAGACACGAGCGAGACGAAGGTGAGCACGGTGTCCAAACTAGAGCTCATACGGTGTCATGTGGTCCGGAAGCGGACCGTGCGGGAAGCGGTTCCACAGCCAAGTCATGTAGGCGAAACCCTCAAAGACAAAGGACTCAGGGAGACCGCACTCAGACCTCATAGCGCGGACCGCATCCTCCATGGTGTGGTTCCACCGCTCGGCAACACCGTTTTGCTGAGGGGTAGCAGGAGCGGAGACCTCGTGGAAAATCCCGTGCTCAGCAAAGAACCCGTCCATCTCGCCAAGGAACTCACCGCCGCGATCCGAGCAAAAAGTATGTAGCGTGTGACGGGACTGACGCTCAGCCATCACGAGCTAGAGTCGAACCACAAGGGCAACGTCGCTCTTCTTACGCAGGCTGTAGACCCACCGCATCCGGGTAAAATCGTCAGTCAGATTCAGAACATACCAGCCCCGATCAGATAGGGACTTGATCGGAAGAGGACCGAGGAGGTCTGAGTGAACTAGCTCAAGAGGCCGAAGCGCTCGAGAATGAGTGTCAGGGTAAGTGCATCGATGCATCTTCCCCTAAGCACAAAAAAGACAAACGGTCTTGGGCGGCTTCTCGAAAGAAGCCGCGTCAAGACCGAGAGCTGGCTGTGTCCGAATGAGCTTCGACATAGTATCGGAGCCCACATGACACAGACGGCGATGAAGCAACCGCTGGTATTCCGGAGACGGAACACCAGTGACAAAGACCCGATCGAAGGAGGAAGGGGAGCAAGGGGAGGTGGTCCGAGAGACGTGATACAGATCATCTACGACTGAGGCACAAAGGACAACACTGCCAGTGTCAGTAGCAGTCACAGTCGTTGAGTCTGCGGTATGCTCCAGAGAGAGACCCATCAGTGTGCAGGCAGGCACAGAAAGCAGGTTGAGCTCAAGATCAGGCACAAACAACACGTCGAAAAGGTACAAGGGGCCAGATGGATCCTCGAAACATACAACTCCAACACCATGGACTGGCAAGGACTGACTAGAGCCTGTATGGACGGAACGGACAGACGTGACAGGACCGAGAACAACAAAATCACTACGACGACACGTCATGTGATGAGTGGCACCAGAATCTATGATCTAAGTGCCACCGGAGTCACGACTGGTGGACTTCACTATACAACGGACAATGGAAGACTCGGCATCAGAGCGACGCTGAGCCGTCAGTGGGGAGGAACGACGCAGGGCACAAAGATGAGACTCGTGAACCCAATCGGTACAGTCAGGCTCATCATCATCACATGGTGACTGTGCTCCCCCACACGTGTCGTCACGACCCACAGGAACAGACAGTCAATGGACAAGCCAATAATGACAACACACTCGCACCTCCCTGAAAGCGGAGCGCCAGAAGGTGTCAAAGCTCAGCGATGGTGCGGTCGCGTGGGTCCAGATCACTGCTACTCACCACTGAGGAAGCGGGAACAGCTGCAATCGTGGCCGCCACGCGTCCGGTGGATGGCAAGGATGAAGTCCTAGATTTGGAACAGAGGGTGTGTGCAGCCTGGTACCCACGAGTAATCCGTGTCCAGTCGAGCGGCTGCGAGCACTCGGTGTAGCGATGGGCACCTCCACAGTTGTAGCAGTGAACAGAACGTCCACTGCTACGACTGGATGACGACAGCTGCTATGACTACTGTTGACCTGATCCACACTTCCCCTTCTTCTTCTTCCCCTGAGCTGCTGTTGCATGGCATAGAGGAGTCCACGCATCGCCCTGGCTGCTGTCAGCACCTGTGCTGGATCTGTGGGCTGATACGGGCTGTGGTAGTAGGGCCACACTCCCTCTAAAGTAGCCAAAACCTGAAAGAGGATCTCCCAATAGTCGAAGTTGTCCTCACTGATGTACCGTGGAGGTGGTGTCTCAAAGTCCTTGGGTTGCCGCTCCGTGGTGAGAGCAACCGTAGGCTGAGGAGGACGAGAAATGGAGAAGACTCCTGGAAGGGGATAGTCACCGCGATAGACGAGTGACAATCATATCAGAGGAAACCGGGGAGATCTGGTGCGTGTCGGCAGCTGACGGAGGCGCTCCTGAAGAACTCGAATCTCTGATTCGGGGAGTCGCCTGTGATGCCTGGCATGAATGGATCATCATCCAGGAGGTCAGGAGGTGGTGGGTCAGGTCTACCTCCTGTCACGGGTGCCTGAGCCGACTGTTGCGTAGAGACCGCGACGCCGGTAGCTCCCTCAGAAACCTGCCGTGGGACCGTGGACTGGGCAGGCAGAAGCTTAGTCAACGTGCGGATGGCATCAGTCTGCTCTCGCTCTACGCAACGCATCTCATTCTGCTGGCTCCGCAAGTCCTCAATGGCCTGCGAGCGTGGGCTCAAGACCCCAGAAGAAGAGAAGGAGGGATCACATGTCCCCTCCCCCTTGTCAGACGAGTTCATGTCGCCTCTCAGTATGGGTCGACAGGTCAGGTTTTTCGGATTTCAAAAGCGCCAGCGTTTCTCGAGCAGTTGAGACGCTAGCAAGTTTTGACTGTCCGGCCAAAAATATGGCTCTGATGCTGACATGAGCAGGTGGTTACTGACGTCAGTACGACCTCATCACGTCAGCAAGCAAACTTGCTAACGTCAGCTCGACTCCCTCCTTTTCTTTCTCTCGCAGTTCTACGCGAGCGTGCAGCCGCTACGCGGCGGCTGCGTGGAAGCCGTGCGGAAGCTGCGCATAAACTTCCGCTCAGCTGCTGCTATGGCTGTGCTGTCAGCTACAGCAGCAATTTCGTTGCTACGTGCGGAGCAGCGGTAGCAGTAGCTGCGCAATGCCGCTACTGCTGTTGCGTGCTGCGGCTGCTGCTCGCTACCGCCGCAGCGCGTTGTAGCTGCTGCCACTGCTGCGCTGCTGTTGCTACATCTGCTGCTGCTCTACTACTGCCGTCGCAACTGCCGCTACTGCTGCTCCGCTGCTGTTGCCGCCGCTGGTGCTGCTCTCTTGCTGTCGTTGCGCTGCTGTCGCCGCGGCCGCCGCTGCGCCTGCAGACCGCGGCTGCACTCGCTGCAGCCTCCACGCGTTGTTGTAGCTGCAGCTACGACGCTGCTGCTGCCGGTGCTGCTGGCACGGTGGCAACGCCGTTGCTACGGTCTCACGTGATGGGTGTGGGCTACGTCGACAGCGACCGGCTGTCTTCGACAGGCCCCAGTGGATCTGCTGCAATGGTGACTCTCACTGCTGCTGCTTTGCTGCGTCTCTGCTGCGCAGCTCAGTGAGAACTGTGTCACTGCTCTGATACCATGAGAATATGCAAGGAAGCTTCCTAGCAACACTCCCGTTGACCAGGCGTCAGTGCCTGATTAGACGTTGACGATAGTCACAAGTCGTGCACGCAACGGCAAGCGTTTGGCTAGGAGACACAAGGCAAAGTGTCTGAATGCTTCAATAGCATTTGCAGAGAGAAATGACAAATAACAGGTCCATGGCATAAATTCCTCCCGCGGCGCACAGCGGGTGTCACATGCGGCGGTCCAAGAGCTGTCCTAAGACCAGCCCAAAACAACTGTTTTGGCCATAACTATGTGCACACATGTTTGAATGTTATGCCGTCTGAACCTAGACGTGCAAGATCACAAGACGGACACTACGATTGGTCACATGGATGCATCCATCATCAGATGGTGGACACGCAATGCAAAAACGTGCAAATCGGGCCCATGGCCTGTTCGCCGAAAAACTCCTGCAAGCTGTAGAAAAAGCAACATGAAGTCTCGGCAGTGTCCGGGGGCTCTCGAACGGTAGTCGGCCAGCTCGAAGCTGGTAGTCCGCCGCTAGTCGTCGCACCGGTGTCAGCAAGGCCCGATTCAGGGATCTGCACGAGTATGGACACGGCCGAGTGGTCAGAGTAGACTTTACAAGAACATCACAAATCACAACAATGCCGAATACAGCGTAGATGGTGAACAGGTCAAAGTTTTGAGGCAAAACAGGATTGAGACTTTCGGACACTTGAGCAATTTATAATGAACGGTAAGTGTACTTCGATGACAAGTGTCAAAAAGATGAAACACATCTATACAAGGGTCGAGTTACAAATTAGGCATAGTCGGGGTTGTCAAGTCGATTGTCGAGCGACACGTGTGGAGTCGCATCATGAGTTGTTGGATCGAGAAGCTCAGCAGAGGAGTCGGGGGGCCTTCCAAGAATGATGGCGAAGATGTGAGATACATGTTCATAAATCTTGATGTTTCTCAATGCGTCGAGAGTTGACCGAAGTTTTGTGACACTTCTATCGTGGGTTTCTCGAATTTGGTCAAATTTTTTAGAAGGTGCGAGAAGGATCCTTGGGGGGCAAGGGGAGTTGGCCGAATCGCCCTCGACCATTGGAGTGATAATCGCGTCCTCGCTGGAAGGTGGGCTGTTTTTGTAACAACAAAAGTTCCCACTCGGAAAGATTAAGGACTTGTATACGTCTGGTACGTAATAGCATCAACCACATGAATGTAAGATAGTCAAAAGTACGTCATTCTTGTACTAGAGGGCACTCTTTGGCAGCTCTTTCACTTCTTGATGAGGCTAGAACCAACAACCAGTGTGCGCTAGGTTGACGTCTCCTCAGGTAAGACCATGGTCACTGAGTTTGCATGCGTGTGTGCGTGAATTGTGAGACAAGAGGGAACAGAGATGTGTGTGGCCAATGAGACACCAACATCCTGCACTTATGGAACATAACAGCGTGCTTGACTTTTTTTACTTCTGGGCTGTTGAAACGGTCGCATGCCTTCATCGTGATTGTTTGTTGTGATTCAGCAACATTGTGTTTCTTTTACACAGCCGCTCGGATATACTCTCCCAATAGTTCTGCACCCGCTGAGGTGCACATCCTGCTGTTGTCACGGAGCTCTTATTGTTCAGGCGTGTCCTGCCTTTCTGCTCGAGGTGATTGTGGCGCGAGGTGAGCCACCACGCCATCATGTTTCTTGGGAAAACGCGCTGGCTGAGTTGCGTGTGACGTGGCTTTGGGTGGAAGTGGTGCTACGTGGCTGCGTTCTGTAACACTGCCGAAATGGTTGCAACGGATGGGGGACTACGCCCACGGCATGGGCCGCTGCTCGTGCCACCACGGCCCCCAACTGATCAAGAAATGTTCTCGGGACCCTTTGCTCAACTCTTTAACTAGTATTCCAAACTCTTTGCCTCGACACTTTTGGGAACGCTTATGGGTATTTCTGGACTTGATCGAATAAACGCATAGGTTGACCAGCTCAAATACTCCTAACAGAAGAGTCGTGTGCGATTGTGACGATCGCACGGTACATGTTTCTTCGATGGGCAAGATCTACGAAACACTGACCATCGATCGATGGAAGGGAGGCAGGAAAAGCCTCCCATTCACATGGACGACAGTGCATAAATTCAAAAACCGAGCATAAAAATCTGGTCTGAGGTCGCGTGGGTCGGAAGTGTCACTCGAATCGCCCAAGTCACAACGACGCTGATTTCCTTCGGTAGACGTTCGGAAAAAACCGACGCGGGGACACAATCACGTGATGTGTGTGCTCGATCGGCTCCCTACTTTCGGAGCTGATCGCAGCGAGCCATGAGCGACAGCAATGAAACAAGCATCTCAGGGAGGTCTCAAAGCATAGCTCCAACAATTTCGCGGGAACAATTTCTCAGTTCCCGCTGGAATGAGATGGCGTTATGTAGATATGGAAGGTAAACGCATAAGTTTGGTTGGAAAACTTCCTGGCGGGGACTGTGAAGACCGAACTCTGCGATCGATGGCAGAATCTGTGGTTAGGATCCTCGCTTTGCAAACTCTCACTGAATCCAACGGGCGATAACGTCGTCATTTAATCGGAGAACGTGACTGACAATGATGCACTTGGCTTTTTAATCTAGTCTGTACATGCACTAATGTTGTATTGAGACAACTCCGCATGTGCTGAAAGGCGATGCGCATGAATCCGGTGCACTTAAGGGACTCGAGTATATGCTGCCGACTGGGGGTAAGGGTGGATCAAACCCAGTTCTCCCGTTCTATGTGCTAGGGTAATGGACGAGGCAGATAGAAAAGTTAGTCTATTGTGGCAATGATCAACATAATCGTCGAGGTCTAGACAGGTTATGCCCTACAAAGAAGAGCGGGGGCAAACTTACTTCGGGTCGCATCTCAAGAGAGGAATCGCGTACCGAACCGAGTATTGCTGGAGCTCTAAGACCTTATCGCAAAAATCATATCGCGCTAGATAAGCCTCAGACTGTCTATTTGTCCGCCAAGATTTTGTAAAGCGCCAAAGGCGTCACAAACTGTTTCTTCAGTATTGGATCATCCAACCTTGAACCCGCACGTTCGGTCGATCGTTTCTTGTCGCGCAAGCCGCTGCGCGAGCAGCTTCTCCGCTCCACTTGAAGTTTCTTACTCCTCTTTTTAGTGATTGTCTGAATAACACCGAGATCTTGAATGACTGTGGTGATCGCCGGCGTGCGAGACTGTCGCTTACAGACCACGACGCTCTCGCATCGCCGGTGGACTGCCGGTGTGCAAAGTCAGTTGAGGGCGGCGTCAACCCCCAGCGTGGCGGCGACGCTTGCGTCCACCTAGTGCGCCACATCCACTTGATCGGCACAGTTCGTCGGGTCTTTCCGGCCTAGTACGGATCGCCTACCAACGACTCACTCCGTCGTCACCACCACCACAGCCACGACCATCATCTACACCACACGCACTCCTTCAAATAGCAGCGAGCATCTCCTCCTCAACCCGCCCTACTCTCGCCCTGACGCCGTGCCGCAATGGAGGCCCTGGCAGCCCAGTCCGCGGCAACGCTGCTCCGCTCCCCCATCTCGCTCCCTTCTCCCGTCCACGGCCGCTCATCACCGTCCTCCTGGGGGAGCCTCGCACGCCCTTCGCGCGCAGCGGCATCCACGCAGCAGCGGGGTGGTCCCGCAAGATCAAGTCTGCAACGCCACACCCTACACCACCACCGCAGCTGTTTCCACCAGACGCAACCAGCCCTGACCCTGGCTCTGAACCCAGCTCCACCTTGCCTCTCTTCCTCGCTCGCACGCTCCTCCCGCAGCCGCAGGTCCGCCGTCGTGCGCTGTCAGACTGCAGAAGGCGGCAGCGGCAGCAACGGTCGTCAGCGGTCGTCGCAGCAGCAGCCGTACGGCGTGCCGGAGAAGGGCGACGAGCCCGAGGTGTGGGACGTGGTGGGGCTCGGCCAGGCCATGGTGCGTGTTTTGGGGCCTGCGTGTTGATCACTTGAGTGCGTCTGTGCCTTGCTCGCTCTGACCCTCTGCACATGGGTCACGCTGAGCGCACCCCTCCCACCTTCCCCCCTTTCCCCCAATGGTGACGGCGTGGAGTGGGAGATGCCGGGTTTTGTCGCGGTGCGGAGTCGGATTCCACAGGATTTCGTCGCGGTGCGGAGTCGAGGGAGGTGCTCGGCCGCCGCCTCTGTGGCGAAACAGTTTGGATAGTTGCTAATGCGAGACGTGTTCTGTCGAGATTGCCAATCCGACCTCACAGGCTGACATGGTAGCTTGCCTCGGTTGGTCGCAGCGGCAGTCGCACATCGCAGCGGCATTGGCAAGTCGCAGGGGGCCACAAGGAGATTGCAGGCCGTGGCGGCAGGTGGCGTGGTGCGGTTTGTGCGAGCCGCCGCAGCCCAGAGGCCTGGGGGGGGGGGGGGGGGGGGGCTCTGGTCTGTGGACCCTTCGGCGCGACTAGGGGCCTACACGAGAACCCCGGGAGCAACCAACCAACTGACTCACCAGCAACCTAGCACTCGAGCACAGTGGCACACGAGCACGTGAGCACAGTGCAGCCACATTGACTTATCGTACAAAACGACATGCACATGCGCGACGATGAGCCCCCCTGACCCCCCCTTCCCCTCCCCCCGGCGGTCCTCTGTCTCCTGTAGGCCGAACCCTGTCGTCCCTCACTCCCCTCCCCTACGGGCTCTCTGCCTGGCCGGAAATTCAGCGGACTCCCCTTCGCTCTCCCCCTCCCCTGTTTCCTTGACACGCAACTGCAATGCAATGCAAGCAGGTGGACTTTTCGGCGATGGTGGCGGACGACTTTCTCGACTCGTTGGACATGGATGTGCCGAGGGGGCAGCGCAAGGTGGTGGACCATGAGGAGCGCGGCCATGTCCTGCGCGCGCTGGACGGCAAGGCCTACAAACTCTCTGCTGGCGGCTCACTCTCCAACACGCTCGTCGCGCTCGCACGCCTTGGCGCTGTGCCCTGGCCCTCTCCTCCTGTGCCTGCCCCTCCTGCTCCTGCGGCAGCTGCTGCTTCTGCGGCAGTGGCTGCCGCGCTTCCGATTGTAGCGCCTGGTGCGACGGAACCAGGTGGAGTGGTGGCAGCAGGGCAGAAGCTGGGTGGCGTGGGGGAGCGGGATGGACTGGTGCGCGTGGCAATGGTGGGCAGCGTGGGCAGCGACCCTCTTGGAGACTTCTACCGCACAAAGCTGCTGCGAGCCAACGTGCACTTCCTCTCCCAACCCATTGCTGGCGGCACCACGGGCACTGTGGTTGTGCTCACCACTCCTGACGCGCAGCGTACCATGCTCTCGTATCAGGTGTGTGCACGCGTGGGCATGTGTGTGTGTGTGTGTGTGTGTGTGTGTGTGCGTGCGTGCGTGCGTGCGTGCGTGCGTGCGTGCGTGCGT
>SZWC01003878.1:82376-116078 GCA_023375785.1 Penium margaritaceum | reverse complement strand
TTTGAACTTCACCTGACCTTCTGTGAAAGATTGTGATGTCCACATTTGTCGAACAGCTTCTCCCTTGCTTGTCTCAATCTCACACTGAGTTCCTCTGATCACCTCCTCTTTCCAACACACTGCGTAACCGCTTTCTTTGTATGACCTCAAATGCACCATTTAACCTACTTTTTTGCATGACCTTCCAACTCGCAGGGATGTCATGTGCCGCAGCGCTCACGTCCTCTTCACCAACATCGTGGAGGCACGGGCACTCGCGGGCTGCACCGCCGAACCGGACACCCACCCCGCGGACCTGGCCCTCCACCTCTCGCGATTCTGCCCCTTCGTTTCCGTCACCGACGGCGACCGCGGTTCGTACCTGGCCCTTCGCGGTCGCGAGGTGGTGCACATCCCTGCGGCGCCCTGCGCCCCTGTCGACACGTGCGGTGCGGGCGACGCCTACGCGGCGGGCGTGCTCTACGGGCTCATGCAGGGTGCGCCCGACCTGGCGAGCCTCGGCAGGGTTGGCGCGCTCGTGTCGGCCGTGGTGGTGGGTCAGCAGGGTGCGAGGCTGAGGGAGGAGGACGCGGCAGAGCTCGTTGCGGACCTCGGCTTTGCCCCGTCTTCCCTCGCGGAAGGCCATGTCTTCCACCAGATGCTTGGGGACGATGAGCCAGTGGCGCCAGCTCCAGAGGGGGCTGGAGTGCTGGTGTCTACAGAGGTGGAGTGATGGTGGGGGAGGTCTGGCGGGCTCACTACGCTCCTTGAGGGGCTTCACGACACAACCCTAAACCAAGGTGCTGGACTGGGTGTTGTGAACGGCATGGACTTCATGATAGTGCTGGATGCTTGGTGGAAGGGCTCGGCACGGCCCGCCACCCAGACCTTGACTGGGGGTGGAGCAAGGGTGGTGTTTGCTGGAGACTGGTCCTTTCTTCTGCCTCGGCGCCGCAGACAGCAGCAGCAGCTTCCTGCCTGAGGTCCTCAGGACTATACAGTCCGGAGGTGATCAAGGAGAGGAAGGCAACTGGCTGCCATTCATTGTTGACCTATCCCTCTGTATCCACATCATATGCTCCCACAGCTGCATGAGCCCACGCGAACTCCAGCCACCCTGTGCTGTATCGCCTTTCTGTACAAAATCTCTGATAACTCAGATTTGTCTTGAAAACATACATTCAACCTCACTGGTGTCAGTCCAGTTGATCAGAACAATTTTTTTTAAACTAAAACATGAATTGTTCTCCTCGCTGTTTGTAAGCTGATTGGTCTGAATGATAGCAATCACATGTTCGGTTCTGTCTGCCATGTATTTGGTACTCAAGATTTTAGTGAACTGATAAACCATTTCTTCGTTCTCACCAGTTTCTGAATCATGCCCCTTCTTTGATTGATTCACGAAACTTACATCTTCTGAAGTGAGCGAAACGTTGGGCAAATAGTCCAGTGGCTCACAGTGGCTTGGCGCTAGAGAAATCAGTTTGCAAACAATGCAGCCTAGAGTATGTTTAACACTGTTCTGCTGACCATTCTGGCAATACACATCTTCATTTACATTCCAGGGATTGGTATGGCTACAATTGAGGCGTACTTGTGACCTTTCACCATGCAAGCGTGTATTCTCATCAATTACATGAGTTGCGGAAAAAGTTGTGTTTGTGTAGATGCTGAAATCCATTGGTAGTGGCATACAGTAATGTCACTCAGGGCAACATCGGATAAGCTCTACCACATGGTTGACTTTGGAGACGGGACTATCTTCGCCAGAGCAAAGTTCTCACTGAATTTCACCACGTCCATATTTCAGAGCACGTGAGAGGTAGACAAGTACATGGGTATGCTGATGGCCGAACAGACAGGTCTGGCCCTGAAGACACTGTTCACAGAATGCGAGAGGTAGGTAGGTAGACGTATATAGTGCATTGGCCGGAGTTGATGCAGAAATGTAACAAGTTACGTTACCTCACCTGGACACCTACTGGTATGTCACGAATAACTCCCCATGTTTATGAATCATGATGCCGGAGTTGGTGAACAAATAATCACGTTTACTGATCAGCACTCCCTCCACATCAGGTTAACATGCCTCAGGGATTCACCGTCACCGTGTCTACTATCCAACGTACTAGGAATCGTTGCGGACAAACATCTCAGCATGGGAGTCTCATCACTAAGGACCATTTGCGATCACTGACATGTTTAATGCAACCGCATAGAACGCATACCGGGACTGCGTGCAACCAAGCCGTAAATACGGAGGCATTTTCAGGCAGTGCCAGCATGTAGCAAATCGCCGCCTCAAACCTAGGCTCAGCAGACGAGTACTCTAGAGCAAACAATCGGCGAAAACAGCAGAATTCTCAATCCGAGAGACAGCACGCACGGAACCACGGAGCTGGCAGCACGAGGTTTGGAAAGACGAAGGAATGTGAGTAAACTATGTTCATGGTGCATAAGCTGAAGAAAATGAAGTATGCAAGTCTAATCGGAGTCTACTCTGCCTCCTCAATGGCAGCCTCCACACGGAGGAGCACAAAACCCAGAGCAATGCCAGTCAGAATCATGGCGCCGATCACTGGGACAACAGCAAGGACCTCCGATCCGACGTCGCAGCGAGCACCGAGGGCACCCTTTCCGGTGGATCTGCAGCTCCTGGCAACATTGGCCCACCTCTCCTCAATGGAGGCCTGTGCACCGAACTTCGGCACAGATTTGGCGCTCTTCAGGCCCATGCAGGGAGCCAACGAGACACCCACGGGCCTAGCAGAAGCGCGGGCGGCAGATGCCTGGGGGACTGTGACGGCCGAGCAGACAGCAGCTGTGAGGGTTGCCATTGTGACTGGAATTGGAGTAGCGAGGTGGACTGAATGTCGTCAGAAACTGGTGTGAAGACTGTGAGGCTGCGAAGATTACAGCAGTCTACCAATGTGATAAAATGATGCGACTTAATCTGCGAAGTGATGGGTTGGGTGGGAACGAGCAAGGTCCCCAAGCATCGCCTCGACCTATTCGTCATTCCACTCTCCTACCTCAATTCTCCGAAGCGCCGTCAGCTAGAACCGCAAAACGAATCAAAGTGATCAGTAAAGGAGCGAAAACCTGTGACCATGATTCTTCCAACACGTTCAATAGTTTTTGACTCCTCTTTTCCATGATAGAACAAAAAGGTCACTACAGGCCTAAGTAAGACTTAAAAGTACAAAAACAATAAATTTCTTTGTAGTGAAAGATCAATCCACATTGTTTACATGATGTTTGTTTCTCTGAAGAAATGTACCCATGAGAGCACGAAAGCCATAATAATCAATTCAAATTTTGTTGGCTTCCATGGACGTATCATAGAAAAACCTTCATCATTTCATATTATAATGTTAATCTTATTTTTACACATTCATATAAGTAGGAATCTTTTGACAACATGGTTCTACATGATCGATGTGCTACTCACATAAAACACATCTTCATGTATTTATAACATTAATATTCCACATTAATGAATGAAAACATCATCAAGGTCATCAATATATATAAGTTATCATGCATCATTTAAACACTCATAAACATTTTTATAAAAAATAGAAATAATATATACACAAAATTAATAAATAATTTAATTTAAGAATGAGAATAATTAGTAATTTATTTATATAATTCATTAGAAAACTATTTTAAAAATTTTATTTCGACTTTTATTTCTAAATACTGTGGTAAAAAATATTAAAATTTTATTTTGAAATTTTAATTATGATTTTATAACCATTTACATGAATAAAAATAAATTTATAATTTTATAACCAATATTGATGGTATATTTTTATTTTTTATCGAGTTTAACGTATTTTTTAAATTCAAGGATTAAATGTTTTTGATAATTTATGTAATTTCATAACTTATAAAAACTATGCCGATTATAAATTCAAATAATCATTTGTTTTGAAGTTTTTTTTATAAACTTAATTCATTTTTCATATGTCAAGTAAACTTTTATCTTCAAATGAAGGGTAAAAATATGATTTTCCTTCTCAAAACAATTATGAGAAGCCGAATAATGTGAAAACGTGCTAAGTTGAGAAAAACAACTATCATGGAGCTTGTGTGAGTCGTAGAGAATAAGGTGTGAGCATTTTGTATGCATTGAAATCTCCATGAAAAAAATTTAACGTCATGTTCAAATTCTTGTACTTCTAAGGACAAGGATGCTAAGTTTGTGAAGCACAAGAAGTATTGTTTACTTGAAACACTAAAGGGTTCTCATTGTTTCCTAAATATGTAAATTGAATACAATATGGTCCCCGTTGTATTGTAATCGATCATGTAGTGCAAGGCTGGAATGGGCCGATGTTCATTTGTGGTTGATGCATCCTTTTGGGGGATGTTTTTGTCATGATAATAGGTATGTCAGTCGTTTCTCTGGTCTAGTGACAGCCTTGTGACGGTATCAGGTCGTAGTATGAGCACCATTTTAGATATTCGACAACGATTCTATCGCGTCGTTGGGCGTCTGTGTGTGGATGGCTCAGGTTTGTGGCATAGAGTTTGCCGGGGATTCATGCATGTATGGTGCCAGTCAGCTGCCGGGGATTTTAGAGGGCATTGTTCCCGGGGTGCACCCAGAAAATTCCGACATGCGCGATGATCGTTTCATCCACGGGAATGCGGACTAGTGCGCGTGTGGATACAAATCATCCCACAACTCCATGCGCACATTGGCGGCGGTCAGATGAGCTGGCATGGTTTCATGTCTTCGCCCCTGCACTATGGACTGCCCCTCGGACGCTTCGAAAAACCCCGCCAGGTTCTTATCCGATTGTCTGCTATAGACCACCGCGCAATCCGAGAACGAACGGCTTCAATGATCGGTAGCTGCCGCGTGTGATGTCCTCGTGGCCAGAAGACTCATCAATCTAGGGGAGCTGGTCACACTTTTCGTCCGTACTTTGGCCCCTTGTTGCAAACGACTAGCGTAAAGGCGATATCGTCACCGAAACAAGGCTAGGCGATTAGCCCACTTCCACGATGGAATATCCAGTAATTACAGTGATTAATTCTCCATTTCGCCGAATAATTTACATAATAAGAGACATAATTTCCAATAAATCAGATTTATTGAGAAATTAACTATGTAATTGGATAAATGTAATCCCAGATACTTCAAACAAATGTGGCCTTTTGCCTTATTCATGAAATCAAGCGAAAAAAGATCATCTACAATTCTTATGTAGCAGAAAAAATAATTATCTAAATTTTTTTTCCAAAATGAATGAATTTTTTTTGGGCCTCGTGGCTAAAAACAGTGTGCACATGATGCATAAATGGGGGCGTTTCTAAAGACCACGTGAGATATTGCACATTGAAATCGTTAGTTCAAATTCAGATAGAGATAAGGAAATGACAATGAAACCAGTAACGACATGTTTTCCAGGGGGTAGTAGGGAAAAATGCGCCATGATTGCGCCTTGCCGAAAGAAAGGATAGTGGCATTGCCACATAAAACAGTTGCAATGAGAAACTTGAATGGAATGAAGCCTAAACTTTTCCATGGTGCTTTTTGTTTGAGGATCCGAGGAGGTGGGATTATCTCCTGACGAGTGATGATTGTACTCCTCTTCGCTACCCTTATACAGAGGGAAATACATAAACACACTGGAATACAACTTGAATATTGCAAATTCTAGAGAGGGCACAGTGGAAATTCTTGACTTCTTGGAATACCATCATTGTGTTGGTGTTGTTGAGCTGTTGTAGTTGGGCAACATCGCACATCTTGCCTTTTGTGGCCACCTACACGAATCTTGCTTCGTGTATGAGGTTTCCACACTACCTCGGCACTTGACCACAACCACTCATCTTGACAACGTCTTTTTCGTCAACCTTCTCACGGATTAGACGTGCCCTCTGTTGGTTTTTGTGCATCCTCATTGTCCTCTGTTGTATCCTCTCGGCTTGTGTACATCGGCGTGCAGATGACTGACGGCGAGACTCGACGTTGCTGGAGTGTCGTCCGGTGGGGCTGACGCACGCTGAGGCCCACTCGCAATTCGGTAGAGCCTCCTCTCTCCGGCGACGTGCTAAGCTCCATTGGCAAGCCTCCTCGGCGGCCGGGCCGTCGGCGGTCACTACCACTGCAGATGATGTCTGCATGCGTCAGGCACTGAATCAGACTGTAACATTGCGTCTGCAGCATCATGCTCTGCATAGGGTCCATGTCTCATGTCGCGTGCCAGTGTTTGGGATCATGGACCATCGTAGGCACTGCCTCGGTTTAGGCAGCCATAACTCCTTGTTGTTGTTTTTCTAACTATTTCTGGCCACACAACTGCGTTCGCAGCGTCGGTATTGTGGTATGGTCCAGTTTTCAGGCAAAACAGACGATGTCCGAGTTTGGGCCGTTGGCCGTCTGGCACAACTCACTGAGAAAACCTTGCTTGCCAGAAAATAGTTCTAGGTATATCTTCCGATTGGCTGGTTAGCTGGGAAACAAGCTCTATAGAGTTGGGGGGGGAGCTAGAACTTGGAGGGGTCTCCCATTGTTGCTCATTTGTCACTCCTTATCAGTCACTTTCAGTTTTCAGCTGCTTTCTGGCACTAACACTGGCGCACTCATTTCTGAGTAACAAACCCAAAGCTTCCAGACTTAGGGGGCAACAGACTTAAGCAAGGAGCGTGGAAGTCTGCACGCTGCATCAACAACGTTGCTGCCCCAACCTGCTGCCTAGCTGTTCCAATTTCCTCAGGCACAAACTCCCAATGCAACTATGCGAATTGTATTGTATGAGGTTTCCACACTAGACCTCGGCATCTGCTTTTATCGACTGGTCTTGGTGGTGGTCGACGACTACATAGACAATGACTCGTCTTGGAGCCCTGATGGGTACAATGAGACATGCTACATGTTCCTGTTAGGCAGCACCGCTGTGTCCGAACGCATTTGCATGTAGAACTGCGTTGTGAGTAACTCGTTTAAGGCTGAGTATGTGACATTGAAGCCTGGGGTTGCTGATGCGGTGTGGCTGTGGCATTTGTTTTGTGATATGCACCAGTCCAAGCCTTCCATGTGAACACTAGAGTGCTCTCGCCATTGCTGAGAACCATGGTGTGTACCATGCACACACAAAGTAGGCTGCCATTGAATATCAATTTGTGCCCGATTTGGTAGAGTGACAGTTGATTAACTTTATGCGGGCCGCCACATGCATGTACGTAACTAAGTAATGCATTGGCACGCAAAAATTCCATGGTGGTCATTCGTTTAGTGGAATGTCGGCTCTTCCTTGAGGGTGGCTGTGAGTGGGGTGTATACGTTAAGCAACACGTTTTGCACTTCATTTGGTTTTGCACGTAAACCATGAGATCATGGGGACTTGTGGAAGCCTTCCAAATAGTAGTAGCGTGAGCTTGTGCAACAAAAGCTGTTCCACAAGCATCATCACGAGCAACAAACATAACATGATACACAAACTATGAGCCACTCAGTTGTGTCAATATACATGTATCCCACTAAATGCGAAGCACGAGCACGTGAGAAAGCTTTGCATTGACATAATACTAAGAATCCTTGCCTCCGTTGCTGCTCAATGAAATGGGTGTCTCTGCTAGTGTCGTAGTCGCGCTCACACTTGCGAAATGTTGGAGTATGTCTGCGATGCATGTGTCGCCTGGAAGGTGCAGGTATCCATTTTTTTTTAGGGACAACTTTCACTCCATACAACGATGAGTGTCCCCACAGCGAAAGACTATGGGGGTGCTCATTGCTACATGTCTCCTGTGTTGTTTGCTTCTGCCCCTTGCCACGCCTATACTTCCCCTTCTTCCCCTACGTGGCCGCTACAATGCGATGAGCTTGGCCAAGCGGGGAAGAGGGTGAGGAGGAGGGAGTGGTAGAGACAAAGCTAGAGATGAACGAGATATGAGGTGTCGGAGGAGAAGTAGTCGTGGCCGCAACAAGCACACTTCCCTGGTGTACGTAGGTAACCTTCTTGGCCGATTTCTCTTCAATGAAGTAGCATCGAGCCCATGGAAGCTGAAGGGTCTTTGACATCAAGGAGAGTGCGGCACGGTGAAAGACGGAGAAGAGAGTATAGTGCTCTAGATGCACCTCGATCATGATGGTGTCGTCTCTCCACAGCTGCACCTTGCCACAACTCTCGAGGTGGCTGTAGATATGCATGTCACGTCTTGGTATGCAGCTGTTGAAGTTGATGCTCCTCAATGGAGGGAGTGGAACTTATGAAGGAAAATCGCCCTTGCCATAGGGATCTCCGCAAGAAACAGGGTTAAGGCCAACCTAAAACAGCAGCAAGGATCCACTCAGGTCCCATTCTATGCTTAGGTAAAAAGGCACTGAAGTCAGCAACTGTCCCCCGTGGTAGAGTGTAGAGCATTCCATGTATCACTCTCGGTGCTATCTAGACCTAGTGTTCCATGTATGGCCAATGGTTTTTTTATTGCGCTATGGTTTTTTAGTGTGCTCCTCGAGTTTTCTTGCACTGGACAAGCGAGCTGACATTCAAGTGTGCCATAGTAGTGAATGTTCGCACTGAGGATGTAAACTCCGTTTTTTGTGTAAGAGAGGGGGCACTGCCCTCATACAAATTCCCCATGCAATGACTCCTCCCCACATACCGTGGTGTCTTTTATATTCGCATATTTTTTAGAACCCAGTTTAGTGACAGTTAAATTTGACTATGATTTATGGCTCAGGATTTTGGACGTGCTTCGTCCGAAGGCCCAGGTATTTTTTTAATGTTACATTGGTCGAAGTTCTCGTTCACCTCCTTGGTCTTCCCTTTCAACTACGCGTGTCAACATTTGAAACTTCAAAACATCGAGGGGGACGTCGCACCCCTTCCGTTGTTTCGCAAGTCGCAACCCCCTTCTTGACGATTGAGCGTGCTGTCAGGAAGTGACTGTGTGCATCGGACGACGATGCGATGCAAACAGTTTGTCATGTTCAGCGCGCAGGCTCGTGCAGACTGCACGCAGCAAATGTGGAGATTCCCGATGGCTGAATCTCCACGTTGGAATGTGGACATGTACTAGTCTTTAATGAAGTTTTTGTTGTTTTGGAGCAATTTTCTCATTACATTGTTCACTGAAATGTAGCGGGAGGGCCGGTTCGGCCCTCCCTCCTCGCTGAAGCGAGGGGTGGTTGCGCACCACCCCTCGCGTCAGCGAGGACTGGCCGGCGGCCAGCACTTCGCTGGCCGCCGGCCAGCTCGCTGCCGGCCGGCGGCCGGCCAAGTGACCGGCCGGCCACCGGCCGGCCAGCCACCAGCCGCCGATCGCGGCCTCAGCCCGATCGGGGGCTGAGAGGCCACGAGGGCCTCGAGGGCGAGGCCTCGTGGCCTCGTGCCCTCGCCCCCCCTCGCCCTCCTTGTAAACGAGCAAGAGAGGACGAGGGATAGGGGGAGCGAGGGTGAGGATGAAATGACTGGCGCGAAATGGCCAGCGTGCCTCGCACGTGACGATTTCGCACCAGAACGACAAAACGTGAATCAAAGTTCGTTTACGACGAACTTCGACATAAAACGAACAAAATAACTCGTACGAACACACAAGTTCGAGGTAAAAACCCCCGGTTTGGGTCCCAAAACCAGGGGTTTGGTTGAAAACGGAAATGGGCCTCTGGAGACTCAAAATATTCGAGTCTCCCTGCTCTGGGTCGTTGATGACGATTGCCCCTCAGTCTTGCGAAGGGGGTAAACCCCTGACGCGGACTGAGAACGCCATTCTGCGAACTCCGACGACGACTTCAGAGCAGGAGCTGGAGACTCAGCTCGTTACATGAAAACTATGTGTNAGTTCGAGGTAAAAACCCCCGGTTTGGGTCCCAAAACCAGGGGTTTGGTTGAAAACGGAAATGGGCCTCTGGAGACTCAAAATATTCGAGTCTCCCTGCTCTGGGTCGTTGATGACGATTGCCCCTCAGTCTTGCGAAGGGGGTAAACCCCTGACGCGGACTGAGAACGCCATTCTGCGAACTCCGACGACGAATTTAGAGTAGGAGCTGGAGACTCAGCCCGTTACAGTGGTTCTTAGAGCGAGATGACCCTCGCGACCAAGGGTTCGACGGAAACGGCGGCTACGACATAGATAAAACGCCGTCGGCAGCTGCAAGCAGCAGCAGAAATGCAAGAAGGGACTACGGCATCAATACTTCACGGATTGAAGTGCCGTAAAGTGTGTTGCAGAGCTGGAAAAAAATCCTACTTGTTGGAGCCATTTCCTCCAGCCTCTTCACACTTCCAGGGGGCTAGGAGGATTTTTGTGGGGTGGGTTGGGGAGTTCCCACCTCTAAAACCACAAAATCCTCCTCATTTTCAAGGCTCCTTCAAACCTCCCTCATCCAAAAGTTGGGACAGCGTCCCTCCCCAAGATTAGGGACTCTCACGACGTGAGAGCACCCTAAAAAGAAGGAGGGTGACAACTTGGGGACTTTTGGCGGCTCCCCCAACGCCGCCAGCTCAAGGAGGACGCCGCCAAAGGGCGCAAGACGCATTAAGAAGACTCAAGAGGAGGCCAAGGAAGACAAGAAGATAGGAAGAAGACAAGAAGCTAGAAGAAGGATTGGAGGAATTGCTATGAATTGTGTAATTCCTCTCTTATTGTTTACCCTAGCTTTGTGAGCGGTACTCACACTTCTTGTCAATTGCTTGTATTGTAATTTTTTGTTTTCCTAGGTACTAGTGCTTGCCAATCACCGTGAGTCACGGCTTAGGAAGTCTAGTTCCAAAATCCACAACCTTGTGCCGACGTGGCGACCTAGGAAAGTAGAGATTAAATTTATAATTGCCTCACCGATCGTGAGAGCGTGACTTTAGGAGGCGATTCCTCCTCAAAATTGTGGGGTGATCCTCACAGCGGTCTTCACGTGCTAGTTGCACGAGCGACGAGATGGCAAGTGCCGGACCGTCCAAGACCAACAAGGGCAAGGTGGTGACGGCCTCGCCACGAGCTCTCAGCGGACTCCAAGTTATGGGAGCCGCCGCAGCGAGCACGGTTGCCAACCCAAAGGCAACCGTACCGCCAAGGGCAACCCTACCGCCAAAGGCAACCGACGCCAATCTTGGCGATACCGAGTAGCGTGCGGAGGCAAAAAGGGTGCTTGACGAGCACGTCGACGCGCACGTGGACGACCCCCATGCGACGGACGATGCCATGGAGGAGGATCTCCCGGGGGGATACCCCGACAAAGAGCACGACGTCGACGATGGCGAAGGCGACGAGGATCGCGACCATCGCCATCGTTGTGCGACGAACTCAAGCCGATTGCTCGAGAAGGGCAAGACGCTCGCCGCATCACATGAAGTTGCCGACGGCAGCGAGACTGCCAAAAGCAGCAAGGGCATTGAAAGCAGCCACACAGGAAGTTCTCGCGAGAACGAGCCGGACGACGTCGCCGCGAAGGCAATTCACGATGACCGTCGTAGGCTCGCGGAGTTTGCTGCCGAGGCCGCAGGCCGACTCAAGATCACCACCGGTGGTGGAGATACGGCACCACTTGGAGGAATGGGGGCGGACCCTCCTTCCTACGATGCAGCCGCAATGGGGCAAGGCAGAGCCCTCTCGAGCGTCGTCGACGACGACAGTCTCCTTCGAAAGGTGGGACTCCTTGGAGGCGTGTACGCGAACCGTACCCTCTTGCAGTGGGTAAGGGTACACGGACAACGCGAGGCCCTGGAGGCTATCGCCAATGCTCTGACGACATCAGAGCTCAAGTTCGCGTTCGCCAACCTGCTGGCCCACGTTGGGCAGAGCATCATGGACCTTGACCGTAATCGTCAGCTGCAGCGCCTGGCCGCCCATGAGGCAAGCCGCCGATGCAACGACCTCGACAAGGCGTTGCAGAGCGTGACCCAGGTGCGGATGTAGCAGCAAGTGCAGCGTGCCGCACTTGCGGATGCCACTGCCGGTGGCAGTGACGACTTGCCTACCTCGACGACTTTGGGGTCGGTCATGAACACGTCCTTCCTCCAGAGTGTGGAGATTTTGCGGAAGGGTGTGAAGCTGACGGACTAGCTGAACCGCATGGAGCACGTTCTACATGTCCATAAGGCTCCACTCAGTCATTGGGGCGACCTTGCCACGACGCGGCTTGAAGACAAACTCTTCAAGTACGTGGTCAAGGAGTGGACTGCGCAGCAGCCGCACCTCGAGTGGCAGCCCATGCCGTGGGAGGCCTTCTGCGCGATCATGCGCAAGAAGTGCACCCAACGTGAGGAGGCGTAGTGCGCCTTCCACAAGATCAAGGACTTCAGGCAGCTGGGCAGCTCGCTCGAATCCTACTTGAGTGAGTTCACAGCACTCGTGGAGGAAGCCGAAAGCTTCACCGAGGGCGATGGCACTCAGACGTTCAAGTACCCGGAGTGCATGCTGCTGGAGTACTTGCGTGATGGTCTTGCCAGCGAGAAGCTGAAGGACAAGACCACCACGACAGCCACTAGCCAAGCTTGGACAAGCTGGAGGGCGTTGCGTGACTACATGAGCGAAGTGTACTTGGCGAACCCGAAGCACTACTCTGATGCACGGCCAAACGCGCGTGCACAGTAGGGTCGCGACATGCGCGTGGACGCTGCGGGGGCTGGTGGTTCAGCTGGACAGCGAGGCGGGGCCAAGGGCAAGCAACCTACAAACCCTCCGGCCAAGAAGGCCGGTGGATACAAGGGTCCCAACAACAAGCGCAACCGCGAGAATGACGAGCTGCAGGTGGCGCGTGAGCGTCGCAACGCAGCCTTCCGCGAAGGGCTCTGCCACAACTGCATGCAGCCGGGCCACTTTAGGGCTCAGTGCCCTGAGGTTGCTGGTGGTGGACAAGAGGCCGCGGCGCTACCTGCAGCAACGGCACCTCGTGGGGATGGTGCAACAGGAGGCCGCGGAAAAGGCCGTGGACAGGGTCGCGGTCGCGGCAATGGGCCCGGCCGTGGTAACGGACAGGGTCGTGGGGCGGGTTTTCCCCACCCCTGAGTGACGTCAGTGGGGACCACTCAGGGGTAAAATTGGATCACGAGTGTGAGTTCATGTTTTCAGACGAGGATGCTAAACAATTTGATTTTTTGACGAGTTCAAATTTCTCTATTGTTTTCTCCCCTCTCATTGAACCTCATTCTGCACTTGTTGATCGACATTTCCCACTAAATCTTGCATCACCAGACGAGATGCATGACCGAACCTGCTTAGTGGTGGCGACACCAATCACTGTGCAAGAGTTATGTAACACACTGATTGAAGCAAACGCCCTCAAAGCAATGAGTTCAATCACATTCGCAGTACCTTTAGTTGACGATTTCGACCTAGGCAAATTTAAAGACTGGAAGGTGCTAGCCGAATTCACACGTGCCCACAAGATGTGGACTCGAGTGGGTGAACCATGGGAGTTGCGACGCCCGTTGTACAGATTCCGTGTTTATCACAAAATCGGCTTACCGTCGTCGAGTCTGTTCACTCGGAAGAGTGGAGGCAACATGAAGATGCAGTTCAAAGGACACCTAGCTGGTGCTCCCGTGAACGTACTTGCTGACACTGGAGGGGACGACTCTTTTATTAGCCTTGGCTTTACCCGACAGGTTGGCCTGAAGTACGAGCCATCGAATGGCGCAGTTGTTGTCGGTGACAACCGTACGGTACCCGTGATCGGTACTTGTAAAGCGAAAATTTGTATTCAAGGGTACACACAGAGTGTCACGTTTAAGGTACTAAACCTTCTTGACCCGTTAGACGTGGTGCTAGGCGATCCCTGGCTCCGTGACAACAAGGCTCTAATGTGCTTTGAATCAAAGCGTTTGATCCTCCGAAAAGGACAACGCCGCTTTACGTTGATTCCGAGTACGGAGTTATCACCGACCCGACTCAAAGTCCATGCCAGCTTATCTGCAATGCAGGTCAAGAGACGTATTCAACGAGGTTGTCGATACTTCTTGGCTCAGCTGCAGAAAGTGGAGGACGACGTGACGGAAGACACGCCACAAGAGATCAGATCTCTATTGGCGGAGTTCTCGGATGTATTCCAAGACCCACCGGCTGGGCTTCCACCAGAAAGACACATGGGCCACATGATTCTGCTGCAACCGGAGGCGACTCCTCCGTTCAGACCCATGTATCGCCTTAGTCCAGCAGAAAGGCGAGAGGCCGAATGCCAAACCAAAGAGTACCTTGCAAAAGGATGGATCGAGCCAAGTAGCTCGCCGTACGATGTGCCGATCCTTTTCGTGAACAAAAAGGATGGTGGTTTACGCACGTGCGTAGATTACCGGGCGTTGAACAAGCTGACGGTGAAAAATTGATTCCCCTTACCGCGGATTGAGGACCTTTTTGACCAACTCCAAGGCGCAAAAGTATTTTTGTCCTTGGATTTGTCTCAAGGGTACCATCAAATCCGCATCACGGAAGATGATGTGCCCAAAACCGCGTTTTGAACGCACATGGGACACTATCAATTCCGAGTGTTATGCTTCGGGCTTACAAATGCCCCGGCAACTTTCCAAGGAGAAATGAACCGAACGTTCGCCAAGCAACTCGGACAGTTTGTCTTGGTTTACCTGGATGACATCCTAGTTTTCTCCAAATCAATGAAAGAGCACATAGAACATCTGCGCGAAGTTCTCGCAATCCTTCGGGAACAGAAGTTCTATACGAAAGTGAGCAAGTGCAAGTTTGCACAAGATGAGCTCGAGTACCTTGGACACATCGTCGGCAAGGACGGCATCCGCATCGACCCACGAAAAGTCCAAGCCGTTGTGGACTGGCCACGCCCTGAAAATGTTGGGCAGATTCGGTCTTTCCTCGGCCTTGCAAACTACTTTCGACGATTTGTGCAAGGGTATTCGACCCTGGTAGCACCGTTAACCAGGCTCACGCGAAAAGACGTGCGTTGGGAATGGACATCTGATTGCGAGAATGCTTTTCTCAAAGTCAAAGAGCTTCTCTCCACGGCGCCCGTCCTAGCTCTTCCAGATCCATCGCATCCGTGGGAGGTTTGATGTGATGCGTCGGTAGTTGGACTTGGAGCCGTCCTCATGCAGAACGGTCACCCGGTTGCGCATGAGAGCCGGAAGCTCATACCCGCGGAAACGCGGTACACGACTGGGGATCAAGAGCTCCTTGCGGTAGTACACGCTTTCAAGATGTGGTATTGCTACCTCGAGGGTGCTGAAGGGGATGTGACGGTCGTGACCGACCATAATGCGTTGGTTTTTTTCCAAATGCAACCGAACCTGTCAAGACGACAGGCGCGTTGGAGCGAATACTTGAGTCGATTCCTGTTCACATGGGAACATCGGCCAGGACGCATCAATGTGGCCGATCCACTAAGCCGACAGCCTGTGGAAATAAAAGCAACCACCGAGGTCAGTGGGTGTTTTATGGCCATTGCAACAACATCCGTACAACCACCAGACCCCCCTGCACCTCTGCGGCAACGACCACGAGAGATTATCCATTACAACGGTTTTGTAAACAGGATCCGCATGGGATACTGTGTGGATTCTTGGTTTCAAGACTCTCAAAATCTGGACGAGTACGGCTTGGTGGAGGCCGCAGGAATCTTCTAGCACGGAGAACAAGTTGTTGTGCCAAACTCGGGAGACCTTCGAGCAAAGGTTATCTCCCAGTTTCACGACCCGCCGGTCGCAGGTCACGTGGGACCCCGAAAGACCAAACAGGCACTCTCGGACCACTATTAGAGGCCAGGGTGGAGTGTCGATTTCCGTAAGTATTGCATGACATGCGACCCATGTCTTCAGAATAAGGCTGGTAACAAGAAGCCTATGGGAATCCTCCAGCAACTTCCCATTCCTGGGACTCCATGGGAGTGCGTCAGCATGGACTTCATTACTGGTCTTCCAGACACGGCTCGTGGCCATGATGCAATACTAGTGGTTGTGGATCTTTTGACAAAGATGACACACTTCATTCCTACAACCACTTACGTGAACGCAGAGGAGACCGCTCGTCTCTTCTTTGAGGGTGTCGTAAAGCACCACGGCTTGCCGTTGCGCATTATCTCCGATCGAGATCGAAAATTTGCTAGTAAGTTCTAGCAAAAGATGCACGAGTACTTCGGCAGTGAGTCGCAAATGTCAACAGCATTTCACCCTCAAACTGACGGACAAACAAAGCGCATAAATCGCACTCTGGAGCAGATGCTCCGCATGTACGTGGACCCTGCCATGCATGATTGGGACAAGTTCCTAGCACCGACAGAGTTTGCAGTGAACAACTCGGTGAACGAGCCCACACAGTTCACACCGTTCGTGTTGAATAGTGGTCGGCATCCAGTGGTACCCTCTTCATTGGTGAAGAGTGGGAGTACAGGAGGGCAGGTTTTTTCCGCTCAAGCCTTTGCCGAGCGCATCGACTCCTTCTCACAAGAGGCGAAGGGTCACCTTCAAGCAGCTCGGTAGTGACAAAAGGCATATGCCGACAAAGGTCGCCGGGAGGTGTCGTTTGACATCAGTGACAAAGTGCTGCTCAGCACTAAAAACCTTCGGTTGAAGTCGCCAGGGGCAAGAAAACTTCTACCGAAGTGGATTGGGCCATTTCCCATTGTGGCACGCATCGGGCCAGTGGCATACCGATTGCTACTTCCGCCGAGTATGAAGATACATGACGTGTTTCATGTGAGCCTGCTGGCTCCATACACGGCAGAAGGAACCGTTCAGCCACCGCCTGCAATCCTGGCTGCCGACGGCCAATACGAGGTCCTTTGCCTACTCCAGCACCGAGAGCGTACTCTTTGGTCGCGCGTTGTCAGGGAGTACCTCGTTCATTGGGCCAGTTGTGGGCCTGAACATAATTCATGGGAGCCCGAATCTCGGTTGCCCACAGGGGTGGTCAATGAGTACTGGAGCGAGCTTGCAGCTTGCACAGATCGACGCGTGGCAGGAGGTACCACCTGAACGCGGGAAAAGTGAACAACATTCCCACAGGGCAGCATTCATGGACAGTGACCATAGGAGGTTGGGGACGCCCAACATGGTTGTCGCGTGGACGCTCCAGCCTAAAGGGGGGAGGCCGCAAGCCGCGCTGACCTACAAGCTGCAGCTTAGGTCTAAGTACCATGCACGTGTTCATGTTTAGCTAGTGATTGAAATTATTAATTTTCTTTCACAATGTTGATGACTAAATGACTGGAAATCCTACTTGTTGTTCATGAACCGGGACGGTTCATAATAAGTGGGGAGGAATATAGCGGGAGGGCCGGTTCGACCCTCCCTCCTTGCTAAAGCGAGGGGTGGTTGCGCACCACCCCTCGTGTCAGCGAGGGCTGGCCGGCGGCCAGCCCTTCGCTGGCTGCCGGCCAGCCCTTGGCTGGCCGCCGGCCAGCTCGCTGCCGGCCGGCTGGACGGCCGGCGGCCGGCCAAGTGACCGGCCGGCCACCGGCCGGCCAGCCACCAGCCGCCGATCGCGGCCTCAGCCCGATCGGCGGCTGAGAGGCCACGAGGTCCTCGAGGGCGAGGCCTTGTGGCCTCGTGCCCTTGGCCCCCCCTCGCCCTCCTTGCAAACGAGCAAGAGAGGACGAGGGATAGGGGGAGCGAGGGTGAGGATGAAATGACTGGCACGAAATCGCCAGTGTGCCTCGCACGCGACGATTTTGCGCCAGAACGACAAAACGTGAATCGAAGTTCGTTTACGACGAACTTCGACATAAAACGAATGAAACAACTCATGCCAACACACGAGTTCGAGGTAAAAACCCCCGGTTTGGGTCCCAAAACCAGGGGTTTGGTTAAAAACGGAAATGAGCCTCCGCACTCAAAACATTCGAGTCTCCCTGCTCTGGGTCGTTGATGACGATTGCCCCTCAGTCTTGCGAAGGGGGTAAACCCCTGACGCGGACTGAGAACGCCATTCTGCGAACTCCGACGACGACTTCAGAGCAGGAGCTGGAGACTCAGCTCGTTACATGAAAACTATGTGTAGAAAAAACAAGGATTTGGGAATCTCTAGACTGTCTTGTCCATAAAGGAAAAATTTAAGCATGTGCTTGAATGGACGAAGGAAAACAATTGTTTTAGTCAAACATAAGAGACACTATGGTAAGTTGGGGTTGATTTTTTTCTTATAAGACTAAATCATGCATTGAGTGCATAATTGGTGTATCATTGTGTGGGTAACGAGCACACTACCCGCAGCCGCTAGACCCTCGCATTGGACTCCTCCATGGGATTCGGGGTCCAAGGTTGCATATAGGACAAAACACACACTGAGTGTGTGATTAGTATATTTTTGTGTGGAAAACGAGCGTATTGCCCTCATACACTAGCCCCACGTCCGGACCCCCCCCATAGGAGTGGGGGTCCAAGGTTGCATACAAGACAAAATCACGCACTGAGTACATGAGTAGTGTGATTTTGTATGGGGAACGAGCGCATTGCCCTCATACAACACTAGCCCCATGCATTGGAGCCCCTCATAGAAGTGGGATTCCAAGGTTGCATGTAAGACAAAATCATGTAATGAGTACGTGATTAGTGTATTTCTGTGCGGGTAATGAGTGCACTATCCTCATATACTAACCGCACACACTGGACCCCCCCATAGGAGTGAGGGTCCAAGGTTGCATATAACACAATTACTCACTGAGTGTGTAACAATTGTAATTTTGTGTGGAGAATGAGCACATCGTCCTCATACACTAGCCCCACGCATTGGACCTCCCCATAGGTGTGGGGGTCCAAGGTTGCATTTAAGACAAAATCACACATTGAGTGCGGGATTAGTGTATGTCGGGAATGAGTGCACTGCCCTCATATACTTGCCACATGTGTTGGACCCCCCCTAAGGAGTGAGGTTCCAGGGATGCATAAAAGATGAAATCACACATCGAGTGTGTGATAAGTGTATTTTTGTATTGAGAACTAGCACATTGTCCTCATACACTAGCCCCATGCACTGGACCTCCCCATAGGAGTGGGGATCCAAGGTTGCATTTTGAACAAAATCATGCACTTAGTGTGTGATTAGTGTATTATTGTGTGGGAAATGAGCGCACTGCTCTCATACACTTGCCATACGCATTGGAGGTGCAAGGTTGTATGCAAGATAAAATCACACACGAAGGGCGTGATTAGTGTATTTTTGTGTAGGGAACGAGGACACTACCCTCATACACTAGCCCCATGCTCTGGACCCCTCCATATGAGTGGGGGTCCAAGGTTGCATATAGGACAAAATCATGCACTGAAAGCGTGATTAGAATTCTTTTGTGCGGGGAATGAGTGTACTGCCCTCATGCACTAGCCCCACATACTAGACCCCCATAGGAGTGGAGATCCAAGGTTGTATACAGGACAAAACCACAAACTTAATGCATTATTAGTGAAATTTTGTGTCTAAAACAAGTGAAAGCCCTCATACACTAGCCCCATGCAGTGGACCCCCCATGGGAGTGGGGGTCCGAGATTGCATGTAGGACAAAATCATGCATTGAGTGCATGATTAGTGTATTTATCTATGGGGAACGAGCGCATTGCCCTCATACACTACCCCCACGCACTGGACCCCCCCATAGGAGTCTGGATCCAAGGTTGCATACAAGACAAAATCACACAATGATTGCGTGATTAGTGGCAAATAAGTGCACTGCCCTCATATACTAGCCCCACGCACTGTACCTCCCCCCATATGAGTGGGGGGTCCAAGGTTGCACATAGGATAAAACATTTTACTTCGTGCGTGATTATGTGTGAGAAACAAGCACATTGCCCTCATACACTAATCCCACGCACTGACCCCTCCCCCGATGGGATTGGAGATCTAAGGTTGCATACAAGACAAAATCACACAGTAAACGGGTACACCAGAAATTAAGTGTACAAAAAGGCCTTCATTAACCATACCTCATGGTGGCGCCGGTATGATGGCTCGCGATCCTAGGTGTAATTGGCAAAGCCGATCCTAAAGCACTCAAATCACACTCTTGTGCAAATTTGGAGCTGTTTGCTCTCCATCTACCACATCATCGAGCTAAGCTGGAGGCTCTTGTTCAGGCAAGATGTAAGAAGTGGACTGTTGGGTGGATTGTGCACGCGCAATAGCCATGCCTTGCAATTTCTCCTACATCTGGTGGAGGAGCTCTTAAAATGCATTGTTGCGTGTGTGTTGGTGTCGGCACTTCTTATCCAGGTGTCATTGGATCACGTCTTGCGCATGACGGAGGTCATTGATCCCATAAAATCATTGGCTCACGTTCCTGATCGTAAAGTTTCAGGGGTCGGTCAGCTCCTTCACCTTTTCATTGCCGGGCACCATGTGCACCGATCAATATGGGTGGGGTTGCTAAAGTTGTCAAAATAAAGAATGGTAAGTGTCTTTTCAAGAGATGAGATATTTGAGAAATGATGCCCCGACAAGAAAATCGCCAAGGAATTGATAACATGAGCAGTTCCTCTAATGACATGAGAAGGGTATTGTCATGTTAGTAGAAAGACTACTGATGTCAGTAGGGTCAGAATCTATTAACCCTCTTGAAAGAGCTTTGTTTCCTTATTTTCTCTCTCAAAACTTCCATGTAACTTGGTGCGGTGAGAATTGGAGGGAACCTTGTCACTCCCTTTAGGCTGCAGCTACTTATGTTGCTTCCGGCAGGTGCTACTGCCATGGCCACTATTACGTATCAGCGGAGCTCTGTAGTTAAGAGGAAAATCGCATCTCATGAGGATATTATAGACAATAGCATAATGTGGCTGTGCAATTATGCAGAAACGACTATTCCAGTTTTTTTCCTTACACTATTGGTATTGGTACATTGTTCTAAT
The DNA here is from genome assembly GCA_023375785.1 of Penium margaritaceum. Classification (NCBI taxonomy): domain Eukaryota; kingdom Viridiplantae; phylum Streptophyta; class Zygnematophyceae; order Desmidiales; family Peniaceae; genus Penium; species Penium margaritaceum. The sequence continues at coordinate 95,343 of SZWC01003878.1, read as the reverse complement.
TGCTAGTTATATTTATATTCTTTTGCTACTGTGGTTGTTGCTATTTCACCATCACTGGTGTGCCTTTCTAATGCTACTCAGTATGCTACGGTCGTGTTACTATTGCTATCGTACCACTTCTCTCGCCACTGTTATCACTACTATCGGGACTACACTGCTTTGCTCGTTATTGTCATTTATGCTAATGATATGCTATCATGCCATTGCAGCTACATGTGGCTACTGCGATGCTGGGACTCTTTCTACAAGTGCTCTTTGTTGATACTATTGTCTCGTTTGTGCTACAAGACTGCTAGAGTGTATCTACTCTAATGCTGTCATTTCTCTGATGGAAGTTGTAGCAACTTGCCCTACTACTACTGGAGCCATCATCCACTCATGGTGGTGGCGTAGTGACGCCATCACTACCATTGTCACGGCAGCAAACAAAATATTATTTTCTATTGCGGTGGGTCACTCGGAAGTGCCGTGGCCTCTTAATACCATGGTGGCAATGGTGATTCTCACTACTGGTGTTGGTGTCACAATGTTACCACTGTTGGTGCTACATCTCTACTATGCAGATCAGCAAGAAGGATCTCACATGCTCAGGTACCAAGAGAGAATGCCTAGAAGCTTCCTACCTCTGTTGTTATTGACATGGTAGCACAATACACTAAGCTAACATACTAGGGTACAAGGCAAGTGCGAGAATAAGGGTTTAGCTATGGGAGGTGTGTTCCACAAACTTCAAGAGCTTCAGTTATTAGAGAGAGTTTACAGCTGACAAGCTCATAGAAGAAATGATTGCCATGTTGCTTGGTGGGTGATGCACGCAACAAGGTGAGGTTGTCGTAAAAAGCAGGCCCGAAACCATTGTTTTCACTGTAACTCAATCCATATGCATCCAAATGTAGAGTCGTCTTAACTCATGGGTGAAAGATCTTAAGTGAGACGTAATGAATGCACACACACATGGATTTGATATCAAACGGTGGAAACACAAAGTGAAAAAAAAATCAAATCGGACCCAAGGCTAGTCCACCGAGAAAGCTATAGAAAATGTAGAGTTGTAGGTGGTCCCGGCAAGCATCCAAGACATTGTGAAAACTGTCCTAGATATTCCATTGGGTGGACCACTGGAAAAAAAGGCTTTATCGTAACTGGCTATGCAGCAGGGATGGGCACGAGCATGGACACGACTGAGTGGTAACTGCTTGTTACAGAAACAAACGAGGATGGCTATCACCATATTAACTTTGTTTTGAGCTTTGTACGAGAGAAGCAACACTTGCAGCATCAAAGAGAGCCATCTTTGCTGCCATGATCCTGGAAGGCCACTCCATGTCCTAATGACTCATACTAACTAATGGCCATGTCTGAGATACGATTGCAACATTAGAAACAATGGCATCAACAGGCTACAACTGTAAGTAGACGATAACACTGACAATAGTTGTGTGAGTTGTGTCAACAGCCATGACAAAAACACCAACATGAGAACAGGACTAGAAAAGCGTGGTAATAGTGGTGGCCACAACACCACAATAACACAGCCGTGATAGTAGTAGCAGCAAATCAAATGAGCAGCATGCCAGCCTGGTGGCAACTATGTGGTAGTGGCAGTAGTGTGCTGGCATAACATCAAATGTAATGGTTGGAGAAGAAATAACAGTAGCCACGACATCAATAGAGCAGTAGTGGCAAGACAATAGCAAAAAAGTGAGTAACAACAGCATAATCACAAGGGTAGCAACAGTAGCAGAGCAGTAGGATGCGCATAAGTATGTAAAATAGTGTAGAAGAAGTAATGGTAGCAACAACAGTAGAAGCGATGAAGTTACAAAACTGTGTAGCTACATTTTGCTATATTGTGCTTGTGTTATTACGCAAGGCAATCGCATGCGATGCGACTTCCATCAGAGCTACATAGTTGCACTAATTCACACCAAAAAAAAATTAGCAACAGTTGGTAGCAACAACTACAGTGGCTACTATGCGGTTGCGGTGGCTACTATTATGAGGGGGACGACAAGACTACTCCCCATTCTGGCCGTACAAAATTGTATAGAAGCAACACGAAGAACAAGAGATGAGGAGATGGACAAGAGGTTGCCTCAAGAGGATGGTTGGCAAGTTAAAACCGTGCTGATGTTAGTAATACTTCTATTTTCATCATTACACCTAACTGCTAATGTCATTAGTGCCTTAGCCTTTCTTTTGGCTGAGACATCATTATTAGCAGCATTTGAACTCCACATTAAACAAAAAAACGTTTTCCATTTTGATGACTTGGGATCCTAGCCCATACTCACTGGCGCGTATGGTGCCATGCATTGACAAGGAGGAGTGGATGGACCCTTTCGCATACTCCACGCGAGACACATTGAGCCCATAGTTATACAAAATCTCCGCAATGTGCAAGAGAAGATGAACCAATGGCAACACACTCTAATCATTGCGCTTTAAGAGATCTGTGACTTTTTGTGGTGACTCTAAGGGGTTTCCCAGTGGATGCTAGGTGGAATCGCTGGAGGTATACCATCAACCGACAGCCCACCTCTTGTATTTCAGGCAAATAGAAATATTCTCCTAAGGATGAGGACACCAAGCATGCACAGGAGGCATCTACCGTTCCATGTGCGCATGGAACTCTGAGGAGCAATGTTTTCACACCAGTGTGAGGTCATTGTTAAGGGGAACACCTCCAAAAGAAAAACGTGACTTTTGCCTCAAGGAGCACTGACGCACTAGTGGTGCGTTTGTGGTTTGTAATGGTTGAGCGTCAATCTCGTCTCATACATGTTCCAGTTAGATTGTATTGATGAGTTACGGGGCAAGATGGACAAATTCTTGCTTAGCATGGTATCATTCAGGAGCTCACAGTCCCTGCCATGTCCAAATAGCGAGGCGTGGCCAAGCACTAGAACCACATCATTGAGGATGCAGTTCTTTCAAGCGGTTTGAGTGCAGTCAATCTGGCCTGTTCACCTCTCAAGGATTCTCCTGCATGACATGGGTTTGGAACCGCCTATCGCTCTGTCCCTTGCTAGACTATGCCACACCGTAGGAGCTGTGGTTTGAGTATCGTGCTCACCTTTGTCTCGTTTGCATCTGGGACTCCTAGGCCTAGGTCCCGTACGTCAAGGACCATTAAGGATCCAATGTCTCACATGGCATTTCACATGTGTCTTACTGGACATTTTTTCAAGGTCTGAGGCTTGTATGTTTTAGGATCATGTTCTCCACCGCATTATCGAGTCTTGAGATGCCATCTTTGTTGAGGCTCTCAATTTTCGAGACTTGTCCAACATTCTGACAATGGCCACTTATTATGTTCCCTCGTGTGTGGCTTCATGATGTATGGAGGATTCTTGGCTTATGGATGGGTCTGTCTGGGCATCATCACCTATGATTTGGATTGTAGCTGATGTCGTCCCGGCCATGATGGCCGTGGGTTTAGTGGATTTTTCTATCCCCATTGGCAGAAATCATCCTATACCTGAATGAACCCCCACCAGAACACCTAGCACTCTCTCTGGCACACTCAATATCGTGCTTGCGTTGTTCCCCATTGGTAAGCCTGACCCTGTGCATGTATTAGTCCCCACTAAAAGACCTGGCCCTGTTTCTATGTCAGTTGGTGTCCCTCCTACCTCACCTTCGTTGTCCTTGTCACCTCCTCTGCACCCGTCCATGCATCTCCTACAACTGTACCCTCGTTTGCCTGGGAGCATATAGCCCTTCTGGCTCCATCCCCACCACTTCCTCTAGGGCCTCCAGAGCCTCAAGGGTCACCACTTCCACGGCCTCTAGGGCACTTGTGGCTGACTCGGTGCCCAAACGTCCTGCTCACTGTGCTGAGAGTATCGAGCCTTGTGCAAAGGCCCTTGGCCTATCTGTCTAGACGAACTATGCTAAGGTACACCCGATCGATGCAAAGGCCCTTGGCCTATAGTGCCCAACCAGCCATGATTTCATCTCTGTTTAGTTCCCATTCACTTACAACGTCGCATCTGACCTTGTCATGGTCAAACATTATCCTTGTCACCTAGAGTCCCCCCTTGACAACGTCCAATCCAGGCACATTGAAGAAGGCACTCTTTGTAGAGGAATCAACAATGTAGTGGGCTACATGTGAGGATGAGCTCAGAGCCATCCAAGAGTAGAGTGTCTGTGAGCTTGCTAACCTTCCGCCTAGGCTGAAGGTCATATATGCCGAGCGGCTCTTTCACAAAAAGGCAAAGATGGAGCGTATGATTCACTACAATGATTTGTTAAAGACCAAGGAGCTCTCACAAGTTGAGGGTGTGGATTTCATCAACACCTCTTCACGTTGGTCTCATGACCACTACTCGTGCTCTATTTGGTGTCATTGCTCTGTAAGACTCGAGGCTACACCAGATGGATGTGAACAACATGTTCTTGTAAGGAACCTCAGAGAAGGAGATCCACGTGGTCCAACTACCTGGCTTTGAGGCCAGTGACAAGGTATGGTACTTGCGTAAGGTCTTGTGTGGCCTGAAAGAGTCACCCCAGTGCTGGAACCAAGGGAACACTGGCACACTACTTGTGTCGGCTACATGCAGGGTGATGTCGACCCATCCCTCTTCCTCCATTAGATAGTTGAGTACTTTACCTCCATCCCAGTCTATGTTCATGACATCTTGATTACATCTCATTCAATGGAGGCTGTGGAGGATGCCAAGGTGGCCATATAGGGTGTCTAGAGTATGAAGGGCCTTGGTCTACATATGTGTTTCTCAAGATGGAGGTCGTGCATGACCACCGACATAGGATCCTTTTTTTGTAAGGTACACACTACGCCCACATCATGGGGGGGGGGAGGAAGTTTGCTGACCTCCTTGGTACAATTCCCACAACCTCTAAAACTATCAAATTAAACAGGAAGGATGTCTTGAAGGTGGATGATCCAATATGGTTGGGGGAGGCAGTGGACGTGACTGTGAACTTGCACCTCATTGGCTCTATAACGTACCTGGCCAGGACCACTCGGCCTAACACTGCCCTTACCGTGAACTTCCTTGTAAAGTTCTCACACTGCCCTCATGCTGAATCTCTTCCTATGTATGTGTAAGTCGGTGTATTACATTGTCTCCGTGTTTTGTTTGAGACTCTACTTTCATAAGAATGTTTTGGTGGTAGGTGACAGCTACACGGATAGTGACTAGGCTTAGACCCCTGATCGGCAAAGTTGGAAAAGCTACGTGTGCCTACTTGGTGGCATAACTCAATTGAGACATAGTAGCAAGCAGGATTGCATTAAACGTAGCTTGTTAGAAGTAAAGTGTGTCACTTTGGGCAAGGGTTGCTGAGGTAATTTGGCTGTAGTGCTTGTTTCGCAAGTTGCATCAGCCTGTGCCTTCCATTTTTCTACGCTGTGACGACCAGATTTCTCTTGCCATTGTGGAGAATGATGGAATGAAGCACATTGCTTTGAGCAATAGGTGATATCCAAAACTTGGGCTAGAACAGACATGCAACAAGCTGACTTCTTCACCAAGGAATGGACGCGCTGAAAGTTCATGGTGGCCATGCATTTTGTACAGCTTTGTATTTTGCTTGAGGGTAAATGAGAATGGGATCTGTGCGTATGGAGTGCTAAGAATCATATTGTGCATCTGTGTTAGTGTTGCACGCACATGGACATGCGTGTAACTGGATCATGAGGGAGTGCTGTGATGTGAGTCGCCCCGTTCATACACACGGTTGAATGTGACCACTCATCGATATCCATGCACGCGTAGATCCCTCACATGGACCTAGCAGGCTCCGTAGTGCCGTCCGGTGGTGATGCACCTACCAGTAGCTAAAGGAGAGCAATCACATCATTTAGTAGACTTCCTGGAACAATTTGTATTTTTTGTTTTGTAGCGTATAGACTTTTCTCAATGGATTGGCCTTAGGCCAATATTGCATGTTTTTTGCATTGTGTATCCACTGATGAATACCGTTTCCATGCATGTTTATAGTCATTGTGTTTGGCTTAAGAGTTTGCATTCAAAGACTTAGATGGTTCTGTATTTGGACATTTGTGCACTGAGTTACAACCAAAAAAGTGATTTTGAGTCGGGTTTTATGACAAAATGAGATTGCTGCTTGCATCACCCGCCATACACCATAGCAGGTAGTGGGGAGACTAGTACAAACGCCCTTGGCTTGAGTCTTCGCATATACCATACTGTGGTACATCTAACATGCCCTTTTGGCAATGAGTTGGTCTGCCGTGACTTCTCAGTTGCTTGTGATGTTGCAGCTGACCTTGTTTTGGTCATAATGATTCCGGAGGCGTGTGTCTTGGCCACCCCGAGATCTTCCTCAAATATGCCTGATAAATGGCACATTGAAGAAGGCCCTCTCGGCTGAGGACGCAGGGTTGTGGCGTGCCGTCTATATCGACAAACTGAGAGCCATCCATGAGCAAGTTTCTTATGATTTTGTGAACCTCCCGCCTGGGCGGAAGGCTGTATTAGTCAAGTTGGTGTTTTTTAAGAAGGTGAAGCCTGATGGCACAATGGATTTCTAGAAGGCCCGCCTGATGGCCAAGGGGTTATCATAGGTTGAGGATGTGGATTTCACTGACAACTTTGCACGTGTTGGTCGTATGACTACCGTTAACGCTTTTTTCTGGAGGTGTTTGTCACCACAATTGCGAGTTGTACTAGATGGATGTGAACAACGTGTTCTTCTATGGTATCCTAGAGGAGGATATCTACAAAGTCCAGTGACCTGGCATTGAGGCTGGTGATAAGGTCTCATGCTTGTGCAAGGCCTTGTACGGCCTGTAACAGTCACCCTAATGTTGGAACCAAAGGATCACTGGTACGGTAACTCGTGTCGGCTACGTGTAGAGTAATGTCGATCCATCCCTCTTCCTCCAACATATAGTTGAGCACTTGACCGCCATCTTGATCAGTGCTAACGACCTCTTGACTTCTTTTGCTTCAATGGAGGTCGTTAAGGAGGCCAAGGTGGCCATCCATGGCGCCTATATGATGAAGGGCCTTGGTGTTGCATCCTCGTTTCTTGGGATGGAGATCATGCGTGACCACTGAAAACAGACAATCTTGCTACAAGAGTGTCCAATGTTGGTGGCTCTTACTCCCTGAAGCACTCATCCCTGTGCTGGAACCAGGAGATCACTGACACGCTGACACATGTCGGCTCCGTGCAGAGGGACACCGACCCGTCCATCTTCCTTGGACAGACAAGTAAGAGGTTCACACCCATCCTTGTCCATGTGGAGGACCTCTTGATTATGTCTCCTTTGATGGAGTTTGTGAAGGAGGCAAAGGTAGTTCTACAGGGTGCCTAAAAGATGAGGTACCTTGCTCCTGAAGTTGTTTCCCTTGGGATGGAGATCATATGTGACATTCAGCAAAGGACACTCTTCTTCCGTCAAGCACGTTATGCACACGTTGTGGAGGGGTGGTTTATTGATCTCCTTGGTGTAGTTGCCATAGCCTCCATCCCCTTTACACATGAAAATTAGGATGCCTTGAAGGTGGAAGATCTAACATAGCTAGGGGAGACGGTGGTCAAGACCACATGCCTGTGCCTCATTGGCTCTCAGATGTACTTGGCCACGACCACATGACCCACCATCACCTTTGTCTTCAATCTCCTTGCACAATTCTCATGGTTTCCTCATGCAATGTTTCTTCACGCGGCCATGCGAGTGGTACAGTAGGACATTCCCATGCTGTACCTCGGACTTTGCTTTCCACAACAATGTTTGGCGGTGATTGATGGCTTTACAGACAGTGATTGGGCCTAGAGCCTTGATGGACAAAGACAAACATGATACGTGCTCTTGTAGGGTAGCACTCTTGTGCCTTGGGACAAAGGAAAGCAGGACTACACAGCACATAACTCATTCAAGACTGAGTTTATTTTGTTTGAGATAAGGACTCCTGAGGGGGTGTGGCTACATTGTCTGTTTTATAAGCCGCGTGATTTTGTATCTTGCTCTTTGATGTGACTACCAGAGTGACCCTGCCATTGCTGAGAACTTTGTTTTGTTTCAGAAACATTGTTGTTGAGAATCAATTTGTGCATGATTATGTGGAGCGAAGGGTGATCTCCGTCATTTGGGTTAGCACAAACATGTAGTGGGTTCACGTCCTGACAAGGCACATGTACTAAGAAAGTTCATGGTGGCCATCCTTCCTCTCCGGTTCCATCCCTTGCCTGAGGGTGGATGAGAGTGGAGTGTTTGCGTATTGACTGTTGAGCATCTGGTTGCTCATTAGTATATGTTTTGCACATGTATGCACATGCATACCATAGGGTCATAAGGGAGTGCTCTGATGTGAGCCAACCCTGTCTGTCTATACATTTTCTTATGAGCACTCGGCCGTGTCCATGCATGCGCAGATTCCTGATGTAGAACCAACTAACGTCGGAGCACGTTTGGGTTGTGGCCCCACAACCAGCAGTTGCAAGTCAGCTGTGATGACATGTAGGTATTTGCTAGGACACAATACAGATGTTTTGCAGGCCCTAAAGTTTTCTTGGTGGATTGTATTTTGAGCTCAATCTACATGCTGATTTTTCCAATGTATAATTCAATACTGGGTGTAGGCATAAGAAGTTCCTAAGCTAGTCAGCGTGTCTAAGAATGAGATTTTAAGATGGAGAACATACATGTCCCCATGGAATTTAGCGATCACATTAGAAAAGGGAAAACGTGTATCACAAAAGTGAGGTATGCGAGCCACATAACATTGAGGTCATAGTGGTTGGTTGACTGAGCCACCAATGTGAGGGGATCAACATGGGGCCCGGACGCCACCTCGGGATCAAACCGGACCGGTTGGCAAACGCGACGCATGTGGTTTCTCAAACATGATAATGAATTGATCGTGTGGTCTTGAAAAATGAGAAACCCGGCATCACCAAGTAACAACCCATCTAAGCATGCACACTTACAACAGTCAACCATGTCAACCACGAGTGTATGTGAGTGCATGCCACATGGTGCATACCACGTGTTGCTCCATGCTTTACTTCGAATAAGTCAAGCCGGTTACACCAATGGAATAAAGTGAGCTCTCAAATACATCCTCAATGGATAGTACAGTCACCACTCTCCACTCAATTAAGATGCCAGCAGTGCACAATCCATTAGGCGTTCAAAGATATATCATCCAAGAGCTTTACTTCAGATTAGTCACCTACGGTGACGGTGTGTGTCTATGGAGACAGTCAAGAGGTCACTTGCGTGTTTTACACCCCACCATTTCATGTTCCAAAGATGAATAGGCAATAAAAGCATGAGAACATTGACACCATACGTCCACGCACTTGGAGAAAACAACTCAATAGCAAGACAAAGACATGACAACATCAAACTAGGACATCACGAGCGCGTAGCAGACCAACAGACGCCTTGGACATACTAGTCCCAAGAGCCTTGACAAGAAAGTCTACACGCTGTTAGAGAGTATCAACCATGACAGCCTGAACGTCTCCGGTAGCAATGTGCTTGCGTACAAAATGATTCTCAATGTTGATTAACTTTGTGTGATAACGATGCATGCTACTGTGCTCTGCGATTCTCCTTATGCTCTGGTTGTCGAAACACGTAGTGATATAGCAGATGGGCACACACAGTTGTTGAAGCAAGAAGCAATGCCACACACTTTTGTACATACCTGTACCAAGTGCCACAAACTCAGCCTTGTTCAAGTTGTGAGCAACACATCCCTCTTTTCCACTCCTCCAAGAGATGGAAGTCCCAACAGTAGAAACGTTATATCCTGTACGACAGCGTGCATCTCTGTTGTGCACTCAATAACAGTTAGTGCAGCCATAAACAACCATTGAAGGCTTTGCGTTAGCACAGCCTAACACTCACAGCGGAGACCATGTAATGCATGATGCATAGGACAGCACATGACAAGGGCACTTGGAGACTGAGCCAAGAAGTTGACTGAGAGGTCAAGATCTCCACTTGTGGTGATGACAAGCTACATGTGAGATCCAATCAGGATGAGATCATCGATGACATCTGCTAGCTCTCCCAGTAATGAAAGATCAAGAGACTTCAGCAGGCGCTGCCTTGCACAGGTCATCAGAGTGAATTCCGTGGAGGTATGGACCACTATGGAGGCAAAGCGCTCTTCGAGACTATGAACATAAGATTTCTCATGCACATGCAGAGTGCGACGATGATGATCGTGTTCTAGCTCCAAGCCAAGAAACACGGCATGGACTGGACAGCAGTGAGGCTAGAAGAGGCAATAAGCAGGTCATCTACACAGAGGAGGATAGCCACAAAGGACTCTGATGGAGCACTCGGAAAGAATGCCAAGTCAACAGTGTTGCGGCTATAGCCACCCCTCTCAAGAGTGGAGGAGATATCCATGCTCCGGCAACCCGGTGACTACTTGAGCCCGTACAAGACCTTTTGTAGCAATAAGACCGTAGTCCTCACTGGGATAGTAGTTGGGGCTGATGCGGCGAAGGCGTGACCACCGCTCACACTCCGCCTTGACGAAGTAGTAGAAAACCTCTTCCTTGATTTGAAAGCATTCACACAGGATTGTAGGCAGCATAGGGATGGATTTTGTATCCCGTGGAGAAGCCATGATGCCGTCTGTCAAGCCGCCTTGTTGGGCATCTGCTGTGGCTGTGGTAGTGCAGGGACAGAGGACGACACATAATGAGCGGTGCCTTGGTTGATTCTGTTTCCGCAACTGCTGTGGCTGAAGTAGTGTGTGCGCGGGTACTGATGCACCAGGTACTGTATGCACTGCTATTGCATTCGTTGAGATTGTAGTTGCTGCCGCATGCACTGCACGGGTGAGAACGTTGCGTTACTTGATGTTGTTACGGCAGCCGCCACCACCACGAATGCAGTGACTGCTGCTCAGGAATTGTGGGCAGTGGGCCAAGATGATACTACTACTGCAATAGAAGCTGGTGGTGTTACATTACACAAATACAGATGCACCATCAGATGTAAGCGCAACTGCGAGCGGTGATGTTCCTGCTGCTGAGATCGCCACTGCTACTACTATGGACACAGCCACTGCCGATGCGACTTTTACGGTTGAGACACCAGCATAGATGCACTATGGACTGCGGGCTTCGCTGCTGTGTAGTTGTGAAGGGTACAAGTACACCTCAAAATGCTGCCCCTGCTGCGATAGCTACTGCTAATACTAGTGCCGCCGCCACCAATGCAGTAGTTGCGGATGAGGCAAGTGTGCACACATAGAGTGGGCCGTGGGTACTTCGCTATGTCACTATGGAAGGTATACATGCACCTCAAAATGCAGGGCAGCAACTGTAGCTAAAGAGGCGGATTTTGTAGTATGTGTGTGGGTGCAGATCCACTGCGTGATTAGAATGCTGGTGCTGTTGCAATAGCTATGGCTGTTGCAACCAAGATGCGGGTGTAGCGGCTTACGGCAATAGAGATGGCGTGTGTTGTAGATCCAGCCAGGATCAAAAGAGGGGAAGATTCCCCTCTTCTCATAGGAAGCTTCTTGGTATGATACCAGCAGGTATTAGAAGTTGCTAGGCTAGGCGGTCTGTCCAAGAATGAGGAAGTAAGGGGGAGATCACACACGACACCATGGAATAGACTGATCACGTTTGGAACGGAAAAATGTGTATTATAATAATGAAGTATGCGGGTCACTTGACAGCCAGGTGATAGCGGCCGGTTGACCGGGTCACCCACGCGAGGGAATGGACGTGGGGCACGGATGCCACCCCAGGATCAAGCAGATCGGTCGGCGAATGTGCTGCCGTTGGTTTCTCACACCTTGGAATGAACCGGTTGAGTGGAACCCTAGGATGGGCAACCCGGCATCACCAAGCAACAACATGTCTAAGCATGCACGACCAAACAAGTCAACCGCATCAACCATAAGTGAATGTGGGTATATGCCATGTACCACATGTTGCGCCATGTTTTCCTAAGAATAAGTTATGCAAGTCATGCTGATGAGAGGAAATGAGCTCTCAAGTGCATCCTAACTCAATACTGCAGGCGCCACTCTCGGACTCTGCTGAGATGCCAGCAGTGCATAATCCCTAAGACGTGCGCTGATGTAGCATCCAAGAGCTTCACTTCATATTTGTCGCTTCCCGTGATGGTGTGTTTGTGGACGGAGTCAAGAGGTCACTAGTTTATACACCATTAACAGTAGTGGGCTCATTGTGCTTCCTCCCTCCTTGTTAACATATGCATTCCAAACTTGGCAAAGTTTTTGCGCAGCAACTCTTCCTGTATCCATCGGAGCTCTTGCTTTGTCTAGCATGAGCCTACATGCCCTAGAACAATTCTTTCAAATCTAAGCTAAACCAGAATCATAGCGTTGGCCATACCTTTATGCACACACATTTGAATGCATCACCATCATATCCTACGGAAGGGGAGACTCGAGCCGGATGTGAGTAGTATTAGCGCGTGAGTCATGATGACCTCTGGACTTGTCGTCACGGCTCGTCGGTATGTGGGGACACTCGACGACTACTTTGATAGCGTCAGCACGAGCCAGTACGCCCTCACGTGCTCTCCAAGATTTTCCCGGTGACCACCTCACGAGGGCCATTTTCTTCGTGGCACTATCCTTGTGCTTTTATGATCCAATTGCGTAGAGTTTCTATTTCTGTACCTGGCGCTTCTTTCTGTTTGTCATTCGGGCAACCGAGGAGCCCATACGTCTGCCGGGTCCCCCCTTCTCTTGTTTTGGAGCTTGCAGTTGGGTCAACCTATTTTCTGACAGGCTGGCTGTGTAGTGCAAGGTGTGCCACGTGGCGCGACAGTGGGTCCTGGCCTGTGGGGCGGCGGATGTTCTATGTTTTCAAGTGTATCTTGACTGTTCCTCCATCATTTGAAGCACCGTTCATTGCGTTGTGTTGGTGTGATGTACACACTCACATTAAACGTTGGTCACATCCCTCACAATATCTGTGATACCATTGCAACGGCGCGGAGTAATGTCCACTG